>CAKNXH010063126.1:135744-169572 GCA_932178445.1 Andricus quercusramuli
TACATATACCTCTTTTTTTACAATTTTTTGCAATTCTTTTTAAGTGCTAGTACGATAATATGTATGTCATATTTCCACTCATAATTGAGTGAATTTTCTCTGATTGATCAGTGAAACATGGTTTACTGGCATTACAGAAACTTTTTCTACTGAGAAGCCAGTGAGATGTACTGAAATTTCAGTGAAGAGTTACTGCTTTCTAGCAAATTTTAACTGATCCAAATACCTAGAAGTACGGCACTGATTCATAGTGAAATTCCACTGATTGCCAAGAAAATTAGATCAGAAAATCTAAGGGTGCAAAGCCCGATGAACTTAAAAAATGTTGATTAAATGTGAGACTAGTGGAATATTTACAATTTTATTACAATATTTTATTCTAATTACTGAACCCCGCGTAAGAAATTATTAGGGAACTATACGGGGCCAGGATAAACCGCCCTAACCGCTAATGTGGCGCTGTCAAGACGCTCTATCATGGCGCTGAGTAGAGTCGAAACATTTTTGTATGGTCTGATGTGAAGGAATAAATATAAGATGCATTTGATATAATAGTGTTGAACCTTATGTACAAAAGTTCGCATTTTTGATAAAATCGAGTGCGAAGCACGAGACACGTGATGGGAATGTGATCGTTGAAGCCGAAGGAGCTTTAACAAAAGAGAATTCCCAATCACCAAATTACAGTTGCCAATACTTCGACCTTCAAATTTAAAAAGTCCGTGCACAAATATGGGGGAGTATAGAGACCGAGCACGTATCGCGAGGTAAATAAGTTAACGAGCGCGAAGCGCGAGAACCACCAGTCGCGCGCCCTAGGCATTTTTTGCCCTGATAGGCTAACCATCACCCGAATAGGGCCGAAAGGACTGACTAAACGATGAAGAAACAAATGCATTTTTTTAGTGATCACTTCTCATTTTTGGTACTTTCGAACACCCTGCTTTCTTTGGAAATGTGCAAAAAAATATTTGAGTTAGACTCTTAGAAATTTTTTTTGATGTCCGGCTAGCCAGAATCCGATTAGGGCCCGAAACGACCGTCCAGATTAGACGGTCTAAACAAAGCCTCAACTGGACGCAAGTCTGCCCTGATAATTTTCCACACGGGACTTTAACGTTACATGTACTACAATTTTTGATACATGGATTTCTTGTATGGTTTATATATGTTAAAAATATTACGCAACAGTATCGATTCACCCCCCCCCCTTCTCATGTAACGGGTCGTAGCATCAAAAAAGTTACTTTTCGGCACCGCTGCGCCTGCGCACTTCGAACAAAATTACTTTCCCGTAATTTATTATATCCAAAAGGTTTTGGAAACTATGATAGTTGTAAAATTCACTGGAACTGTATCATTTATCTTCACGATTGAATATATCAGTTCAATAAATAAGAATAAGAAATTGGAGAAAACTCATTTTATTATCTTCTCGCACGCGAAGTTTAAATTACACTCGAGTCAACAGTTGAGTTTATTCATTTTATTCTGTATTTCGCTGTTGATAAAATGTGAGATATGTTCTTCAATATGTTCAATAATAATAGATCTTTCTTGGCTTCAGATGCTAATTATGTCACCAGACATCTTTACGATATCGGAAAATGTTTGCGCCGTGAGGATTGCGTTATTCGTACCAATGTTCATTGTCAGTCGTATGATGCAATACACAGGAATGGGTTTTTCATGATTGAAATTTGTACTGGTTATTTTTTTTAATCGAACAAATCTGTGATATTGTTTCAATAATATTCTTTTATGAAATATTTTGAACTTGGGATGATTTCAACAAGAATTAACAAATAGGATTATTATATTTATACAAATTAAATATTCAAGTATAATATTTTCAAGGGAATTTTTGTTTGTTAATTCCTTTACTCAGGGAAAATGTTCCTACTCCTGTCAGTATGTTGAATTTCAGCAAAGTTCACCGAATATCCTACTTTATTTTGTTACTAACGTGCTATCTACTTCCATGTAATTTTATGAGTAATAATCTTGATTTGTATTCATCATGTTTATCTTATTTTATCCTTTTCTATTTCTTTCGATTCAATCCTTCTTTCGAATGAATATCCATTTCTATCCTTTTCCATCACTTTTTCATTCATCATAAACTAATAGAATAAAAAATAATAGAGAGAGGCGTGGAACAGGCTAGAATTGAAATTATTAGATTACACTTTCAATAATTATATTAAATTTAATATACCAATCCAGGGGTTCACAACTCGACCGTTGGAGTGTTCATTGACTTCAAGCAATTCCATCGAAGGTATGCATCTCAAAACCAATGCATATTAAATTTAATATCTCGAGCGTATGCAGGGCATCCACTCTCCTGGAAAATCCGGAAAATCTGGAATCGTCTGGGAATTTAATATATAAATGAAAAAACCTGAGAACTACAGAGAATTTTTCGTGAAGTCAGGGAATTTTTTCAAGAACGTGCCTTAATTTTCTAAAAATTGTAATATAAAAATGTTTTTTTTGTAATTTGTAAAAATAGCTTTACATTGCTATATTTAATTATTTTGTTAAAAATTCGTTTTTCACTTCAGTTGAAGAATCAACTATTTGGTTGAAAATTCATGTGTTTTTTTTCAACTTCGTCTTTTTTTGGTAAAAAGCTAATCTTCTGCGTTAAAAAAAAATCCACATTCTGCTTGAAAATTAAAAACTTTGGTTGAAATTTTGTTCTCTCTCGTCTGTAAAATCTTTCTTAGTTGGAAATTCAACTCTTGTCAAAAATTTGCCTTTTTCAGTTGAATTCAACTGTTTATGATATTTTTTGGTTGAAAATTCAACTTGGCTGAAAGTCACATTCTTTTGTTAAAATTGCATATGTTTTAGGATTCATCATTCTAATTGAAAATTCATCTCTTTGGTAGAAAATGTAACTGCTTTGTTAAAAACTCGTTTTTTCAATACAACTACAACTGCAAAAAAAAGTAGAAATAGCAATACAAGGTAAATAAATTACCAAGAAGAATATTATATCAGGATGGCCGGGAAAATTAATTTTCAAAATTCCCTAATTTGTCCCGGATCAATTTTTTGTTTTCAATGACAACCTATTTTAACATAGAATATTTTATAAACGCAATAAAACAATTGAAAATTAAAATTTCAAATTTATTATCCTTGACAGTTACTTATGTAAAGTGTCTCTTGTAGAAATTCCCTAACTTTTGCAAGATTTATTTTTTCAATTATTTTGTTTTCAATTATTTCAATTATTTTTCAATTATTTCGAAAATGTTTCAAAAAAATGGAAAAATGCAAGTTTGTTAATTTGTACCTAAAGTTGCAAAGAAAATGTTTTTTTATTTTTTGATGCTTTTTCGATATAATAGAGAAACACGTACATATTTTAGAATTTTAAACAAATTGTTTCTAATTCTTACGAATCCTGAATCACGAGCCATTTTTAAATAAGATCCATAAAAATACGTTTACGTAAAAAGTAAAAACATGGTTTTTTGTTTTGTTTGAAACTTTGAAATATGTACGTGTTTCCTTAGTTTATTAAAAAGAGCATACAAAAATAGAAAACTAAAAACATTTTTTTGCAGCTTTAGGTACAAATTAACAAAATTGCATTTTTCGTCATTTTCTGAAATATTGTATTCAGAGGAGCACATTTTGTTCTTACTTTTTTCCCTCCAAGGTTATTTACATCCATAAGCCTTACCTTAAACTTTTTTCTTCGGAACGTCTAGACACGGCAAACAACAAATTTTAATATTTTTTTCCACACAAAATGAAAAAATTAAAAATTTGAAAATTTTCAATCGACTTGTCCAATGGTGAGAAATTTGTTTATATAATTATTTTTTTAATTCGTTCGTAATGCCACAAAGAAACTTTTCAGTGCTATTGCCAATGAATTTTGAGTTCTTTCGGCCCACCCTAATGTACATTCCTATTCGGTAATATTAATTATTCACATATGAAGGGTAGAAATGCAAAAGGAGTCAAGCGCCATTCTTCACTTTTTTCAGGAGAGACTAAAAACATGTTGTAAATTCAGCAGGACCATTTAAGAAAAAAATAAGAAAGTTTTTTTGAGATACTTTCATGCTCTATCGAACTAAAAAAAGTTTGCTCACAAAAAGCTATCCGTTTTCGAAAAATTGAATGAAACAGGTCACGTTTCGAGGTTAGATTTTGGGTCCGTATCGATTTTTAACATCTTTCAACATTATTTGTGGAGTCTATTTGCAGTTTAAGAAAAAACTAAAAAATTCAATTCTAGCTATTGAATGGACGAAGTGAATTCCAAAAAGTTTGTTTAAAAAAATCATGTAGTTTCGCGAAATTTGAAAATCCAATTATGACTTCGAAATGGTGTAAAACTGACATTTCAACTTCAAAATAGTGACAATAGCAGTAATAATTTTGCATATTTCCAAAAAATGAGGAATTGGGATTTAGTTTATTCAGTGCTGAACGGAAGGGACCCAATAGTAATTAAAAATAATTAGCCAGTGTCGAGAAAAATGAAATTTGATTTTTTACTTTGTGGTTAGAAAAGCTTCTCGGAATGTGAACACAAGAATACAAATTTTGAGAAATGATGCCCCAAAAAAATCCTTTGGCAGGCATGTGTAATAGAATTTATCTGATTTTTTGAGCTAATAAACCCGATTTCGAAAATTTGGCGCTTGACTCCTTTTGCATTTCTACCCTTCATATACATGTAAATTATGAAATAATCAAGATGAGAGAAGTTGGGAGAGAACAGGAGATGAGAGAAAAGGATAGTTCACTGTTCTGAAAGTAACGGTACAAAGTTCAAATGACGAGACGAAGTCAATGTTTCACATTCGCGGAAACTACCGCGGTCAATGTTCACCAAAGTTCTCCTATATTTTGCACACTACGTGAGGCAATGAACGTACGAGTATAATGTTGACGTCTTTCTGAGTTTAGACAAGTCGCATGTCACTTTAGTTCAATATCTTAATGTCTGCTATTGATAGAATCTTAATTGAGTTACATAAATCGATTATTTATTGTCCGGGAATGATTTGAAAAATATGAAAAATGTCAATTCATTTAGTGTCGAGTGTTTTTTGAGTGATTTATGGAATTCTGAATCATGTGTAGTGTTAAATTATTATGTATTTGAAAATAGTGCTTCCCAAAATAAATGCATAACTATATTACAATTTGTTACTTGTAATCAGTCAATCTCACACAAGAAGACTGATTTTGCGTAGAATATATACGAAGGACTGACAATCTTCAAGTATTAGTATAATTTCCAACTATTACATTTTTGGAAACAAATGATAATATTTTTCGGTTCTTCGATTTGACTGAACTTTGCACTTAAAAATAATACTTATCGATTTCCTGTGAGTATAAAATGAACATTTAATTTTTTTAATTTTGAAATTAAATGTATTTTAAATAGGAATCAGTTGATCTGGCGTTCAAATCCCAGTGGAGCGAGAGGAGTGAGATCTTTTTTTCCTGAATAAATTTGAATTTATTAAATGTATTTAAACAAACAATAAATCTGAGTGCAGAAAGTTTGACACTTTCAATTCTTTCCTTACATAAAACAAGCTATTTTGAAAATAATTTGAGTTACTGCAGCGCAGTGTTCTAATGGTAAGAAGTACCTTTTTATTAAAAAAATGTAACATAACAGGGTGGTCGCAGGTCTAGCAATAGCTTGAAATCAGGGAAATGTCAGCGAATTTTGTTGCTCAGGGCAAGCCAGAGAAAAGCAGGAATTTTGAAAAAAATTGCGTAAGTCACTTTTTGGAGATAAAGTCACTATAGTTACTTTTTAAAACAACAGGAACACTGTAGTCACTTTTCTTCTAATTATTACCTTTATTGAATTTAAGTTTATACCTATTTCTGAATTTTCATGAATTCTTTCGTAATCTTTTAGGGTATTTCAACAATTTCTACGAAATTTTTAATAGATTTTAATTATTTGAAAGAAGTTCAAAGTATTTTAAAGATATTAGGGTATTTTGTTGAATTCCATGGAATTTTTAAGAGTTTTAAAAAGTGTAATGGGATTTCAAAGGATTTGAGATATTTTTGGCTATTATGAAAGATTCCAAGGGATTTTGAAGAGATTTAAAAATTTTCAGGAATTTCCAAAGATTTGAATGATTCTAAAGGACTTAAAATATTTTATGTTTTGAAAGATTTCAAGGCATTTTCAAAAGATCAAAAAATGTTCAAGAAATTCTCCGAGGATTTGAATGGTTTTGAAGGATTAAAAAAATATATAGGGTTTTAAAGAATTTCCTAAAAATTTGGGAAGATATGGTACGATTTTATAGGACTTATAAGATTAGAGGATATTTTGAAAGATTCCAAGGGATTTTTACAAGATTTCCGAGGATTTCAATTAATTTAAGTGATGTTAACAGCATAATAGATTTTACAGGATTTCAGGAAATATCATCAGATTTAACGGCATTTTATAATATTTTAATGAATTTCAAAGAATTTATTCACAAGAATTGAAGGATTTCAAAGATTTTAGGACATTTTAAAAGATTTCAAGAAATTTACAATTAATTTCAATAATTGGCAGGGATTTTAAAGAATTTTAAAGAATTTCGTGCATTTGTAAAAATATCAAGAATTATACAAATATTTTGAAGAATTTGATCTTTTTCAATAGATTTTAATAATTTGAAGTGATTTCAAAGGATTTATAATATTTGAGCCTATTGTAAATGATGCCAAGGAATTTTCAAAAAATTTTCGAAGAATTTCAAAAGATTTCAATTTCGAAGAGCTTGAAAAAATTTCAATGGATTTCAAAGGTTTTAACGAATTTTGAATATTTCAGGGCATTAAAAATTATTCCAAGGAGTTTTCAATTGATTGTAGTAACTTAATGGAATTTCAAAGGGTTTGAAATATTTTGAGTTATTTTCCAGGATTTCAGGAAGCATAATTAAATTTCCTAGAAATTCACGGGATTTTATAATATTATCATGGATTTCAAAGAATTTATTCGCAAGAAGTGAAGAGTCCCGTAGGACTTCAAAGATTTAAAGAGATTTAAAAATATTTTTTACAATTCATTTGAATTTATTTGAAATTCACCCTCAATTATTATTTTTTTTCCTGAATTCTTTTCGATTCTTTTGGATTCTTCAGAATACCCTTGAATTTTTTGAATTCACTTGAATTCTTCTAAATTACCTCAATTCTGCACAATTTAGTGGATTTTTTCAGTCTTTTTTTAATTCACCTTGAAGTTTTTTAAACCCTCCTTGAATTCTTAAGCATTTCATGAGATCCTTTTGAAGTTCCTTGATTGTTTCTAAACTCATTTTAAACTTACTAAATTCAAGTAATTTTTTCATATTTTTGAACTGCTTTCAATTCACTGGAATTTTTATGAATTTCCTCGAATTCTTCGCATTTCCCTGAAATTTCTCTAAAATCACTCCAGTTTTACTAAAATCAATGAAATTTTTTGGATTTTGTCCCATTCAGTTGATTTGTCTTGATTTTTTTTTAATTCAAAAGAACATGAGGGGCATAACACTTTTCCCTGACACTTTTGACCTACCACGTAACGCTTTATCTATAGTAAGTGTGTGTAAGTTTAACATTGGCGTAACGCTCGCGGTACCCCCCCCCCCCCTAAAGGCGCTACGTATTTTTTTAACGGCGCCTTACTTACATTATTAATGCACATTAGTTACTGTTAGTAACTTTTTTGGTTTAAATAGGTAACTTTTTCACTTTTTGCAAGTAAATTAAACTATGGCAGCTCTAAGAATAACAAATTTGAATTTGTTTTATTCCATTGATAAAAGATTCCATATTGAAAATGTTCTAAGATTAGAATTTTGGTCTTTAAATATTAATGGTCAGGGTAAGTGAAAAATAAGTGAGGGAAAAGTCAGTGAATTTTGAAAATGAAGTTTTTCGGCCACCCTGAAAGTTTTTTTTATCATTGAATGATTGTAATAACCATTTTTATAAAATTCAACTTTCCTAGATCTTTTTGTATATCAAAAATAATAGTAAAACAATAGAAGGCTTAACATTTTTGTGCATTTAAATGAGGACACTGTTATGCGGTGTGTGAAACAGTGTATTCACGTAAAAATCGGAAATCGATTCGGTAGACTTGATTCATGTGGTGAATGTTGGACATTGGCCATATGTCCCTTAGAACCCTTAAACATTGACATATGTTGGTATCTTATTACAGTTACATATACGCACTTCACACTCATGCACGCATGCATCAATGAAGTGATGGAAGTTTCCCTCTCTACGTGCAAAATATCGCGCCGCTCACTCATCAACTGCTTGCCCCTTTTTTCTATAACGCATGAGTAATTATTAAAAGATTCGATTCGCAACCATAATTGACGTTTTTTCTTAAACGCCAGACACAACTGTCACACTTTTAAAGGCAGTTCTATAGTTTAATCTACCCAGAAATGTCATGAAATGAATAATTTTATTGAGATGTTATAATTATTATTAATCGACAATTGAAGGGTCACCGAATAAACAGAGACTTAAATTGAATGGAAAATTTGACTTATTTCAAGGCATAACAAAAAAATCATATGAAATATGAAACGAAGAATGTGTTCTAAGCATTAAAGTAAGCAAACAAATAGACTAAAATTCAGGTAGAAAAGACCTGAAATGAAGACGATGCTTATACTGAAAAGTTTATGTAAGATTGAGACAACCTTAAATTAAGGACTCTCCTAGCTGAAAGTATGATGCATATTTATACTGAAATTATGGATCCCCTCACCCCGGACCCCGTGAGTCCTAACCTGAAATCACATGAATTATAGGCTAAGCATATGAGCAGGCAATGCAGCTTTCACGTCGAAAAACAGTAAATAGACGGCTCATGAGTGATTGTTTCAACTGAATACAATTTAAGATACACATAAAACTTTTCGAGTGTTCGAGAATTTTGGAGATTTACGACAAAGCGTCACTCGACACGCGGCCTAGAGTATATACATTAGACACGCGTCGCGCGCATGTACCAGCGCGGTTAAGGCAGAGCCAAACTGAAATTCAGTCATGCGTTTTTCTTAATTTTAGGTAACTAAAGTCTTACATGTTATTTCAGGTTGCCTTCAACTTACTTGCAGGACTTTTTGTTGACAGTTAGATGCATACTTTACTTTATTTCAGGCTTATTTTTATAGAGCATTACAGATCTATGGAAAAAATAGGAAAATATAATACTTAGTACTAGTACCTAGTAATATTATTATTGATAGTAGCTGTAATAGTTATAAATTCACGAAATAATAATAAATGAATAAACAAATAAGTGCTCATACACAAATTACGTAAGTTGTTTTTGTAAAATATTTAGCACCCTTCCTCATGTAAGATACCGTGAGATTTCATCCCTTCTCCCCAAAAAAATCATACTAAGTTTTTATAAATTTAGAAAAAAAATTTGTTAATAATAATAAGTATTTGGTTTAACGAAAGTATAATTTTATAATTTCTTAAAGACCTAAAATAGAGCGTAGTCCGGTTTTCTAACCAAATATTTTAAAAGTATTAAAAATGAACTTCAACGTTTATTTAAACTATTCTTTTTTAGTCTATAAATTATAAAAATACCATATCCATCTATTTTGGTTGAAAATTCAACTGTTTTGTTGAAAACTCGTCTTTTGGACTTCAAAATTCAACAATGTAATGTAATTTGTTTTCTTTTTGGTTTGAAAATTCATCTTTTTCTGTAGAAATTTCATCTTTTTTGATGAAAATTGCAACTGTCTCGTTAGAAATTTATCTGTTCCGGATCAAAAAATTAACAATTTTGAAGAAATCAACTATTTGGTCGAGAGTTGAATTACTTTATTAAAAATTAATCTTTTTAACTGAGAATTCAACTTTTCCATTTTTGGTCGAAAATTTCTCTTTTTTAGTTATACATTTTTTTGTGTGAAAAATTGATCTTATTGGTTACAGTTTTTTGTATTTTGCTGAGCGTTCATCTCTTTTCGATTTAAAATGAAAATCCTTTCTGGGTTAAAATATCAACTATTACATTTTTTGTTGAGAATTCATCTCTTTTAGTTGAAAAGTCTGTGTCATGAAAAAATCTCATTTAGAAAATAGTGTTTCACATGCTAATTAACATAACATATACATACATGTGAAACACCAGACATGTTACAAGACAAATAGAGGGCTCGACAGACAAACATTAATTTGATAAAGTTGTTAATATGAAATAAAATTTGATTTTGATTACAATTTTTCAAAACTTGAAAAAAAATTTGTTTGGCATAAAAATATTGGAAAAATAATAGTGCAAAAACTAACAGATGTTTTCATTTAAAAAAAATGTCTGTTCAAACGATTTTTTTTTTAAATACGTCATACGGAACAATCAACAGCGCTGTCCGATTCTGCTAACATATTTACATAAATTTTATATGTTCCACCATTTTTTCATGGACCTAGTTGCCAATGTAGTATAAATAAACAATTACATGTTAAGAATTCTTCATTCAAACTATATAATAAATTGGGTGTAACAAAAATTATCTAATACATGGCCTTTACGTATTTTTCCCGCAAAATTAAATGGCCCCATTAGTTTTATGATATAGAGCATATTTAAACAAATTGCTTACATAAAAATTGTTCAAATAATTTAAAAATTACATTTTTACCACAATGTGCGATGGAATTTCAGAGAATTTTTCAAGCCAATCCAACGTGCTTTGAAATAAGTGTCACGTGTTTATATGCAATATTATAAGATATACATTTTTAGTCTAGTAATTAGTAAGAGAAATAATTTTAAACTTAATTTTATTTCACAAACTCACTTGAAAAAAATAATCAATTATGAGCAGATTTAACTTCAGTAGAGTGGAATGAACCAGTTCATTAATGTATTTCCTATTTTTCAATATAATCTGAAGTTTGCATCCTCCTAATTAAAAGTAAAGACTCAACTTAATTATTGTCGAACGAACTCTTTTCTCTCATTCTAAATTTCAATAATTATCTCTTATTACTTCAATCGTTGGCACCAGAAATAGGATGATTTATTAATACTTCACACACATTTTTGTTCATTAGAAGATTAATGTTAATGAAGGTTGGAATGAATGAACTTTTAAGATCATATGAAAACTTCAGTTACACATTTTTCTGCAAACTGATATACGATACTAATTATATTTCAAACGTTTCTTCTTGTTATTTTTGAAGCCACATTCTAAATTTAATTTATCACAATTTCTTTTTAACTGAATCGCCGGCACCAGAAATATGATTGGTTAATAATTCATACACTTTTTTATTCATCAGAAGATTAATGTTTATGAAGGTTTGGCATCAACGAACTTTTAAAACTTATGTAAAAATCTCTGTTACACATTCTTCAGAAAATTAATAAACGATACTAATTATACTTGAAATATTTCTTCTCATTATTTTTAAAATCTATAAGTTACATATGTTAATTTATGCATGTTAGAATCAAAATATTTTTATTTATTTTTTAAAGATAATTAGGAATGTAAAAAATTGTAATAAAGTGAACATTATATAAATGAACATCAGTCACGTGTTATGTACAAGGGGTGAATGGACACTGTGAACACGTGCCTACACCAATCCACCCTTCCCTTCTTGAATACATTACATCAAAATAATCAGGAAGGTAAAGGTTCCCCTGGAAGGAAGTACGCCGCAAAACCCGTGAGAAAATGACCAGTGGCTACTCAGGGTGGAATTAGTTTTAATATACATATTCAAAATCTATACATATAGTATTTTTAGGCTTGTGAGTGAAAGAATATCACTATTGATTTGAGATACAAGTGAAATATTTCCATTTTGTTTTTATTGTTTCAAAAGTTTCGTCATTAAGAACCCATTCTTAACTTTAATTTATGTTCAAATTTATTTAATAGAGTATTTATTAAATTATTTGTGATTCATTAAATTTTTTAAATTTACTTGTCAATTAAACTGTTTCTGAAATTAAAAGATTAAACAGGTTTAAATTTGTTATTACATATACAATATACATGCAGAAATGTAAAAAAAATAAAAGAGCTGCCTCTAAATTATCTAGGTATTTTAATGCGTTAAAAATTCGAACACAAGTTAAATATACATTCTTTAAACTGTTTCAAAAAGAATTTCTTTTGATTACTGATGCTAATTTTTTGAAAAAAGTCCAGATAATCAGTTGGAAGGGCCCCAGGCGAAAAAGTCATACTATTTATATTTTACTTTTTACAGTTTGTTATATTATGTATAACATTTTCACCTGGGGTGGCAATACGGTACTAGATAAACAAAATTTTTCCGAAATCAGGTTTATCACACACAAAATTCTTTAAAAAATGAAATAAAAATTGTGATGAAAAGATTTATTTGAATTATTATTTTTTAATATAGTAATCAATACATTTTTCAATTTAGATTTTGATAAAAATTTTAACGTAGTATTTTAGCGTAGTAATAATTTTGTATCTTCCCATCAGTATCAATATTTCTTGAAGCAACACCTGTTGTTTCATTTCTCCATTCCCATAAAAAAATAACCCAACTAAATTTTCAAATTATTCTAAACTAAAAATTCCTAACATTCTGACAAAGCTCCTGTCATATTCAACTATAGATGTCTTAAAGCATAAAGGAAACCACTTATTGAGCCAAATGTTATTATGTATCTTCTTTGAATAAACAGAAAACTATACTTCACCTTAATATGTATTTAAGTTTAAAAGTCCACTTAAAATATATGAAAAAATACGAAGATGTGTTTGACGCGAAAAAAGAACTGAGTCACTGAACTCACCCGCGGCATTGTGGAGAGGGAAGTTGAGGCTTTCTGGTCCCGCGGAAGTCTTGGAGAAGTCTTGGCAGAGACGCAACAGACTCCGGGGAGGGCAGGCGGCGAAACGATTCTCAGGGCTTTTCTAGGTGGTCCGACCACGTCGAGCGAACGTTGGGGTGTGTTCGCAGTGGCCGACGGATTTTCACTAACCACTGCAGAGGAGGTGGCGACCCTTACGGCGCCGTCGTGGTTGTTCTGCGGAACCTGAAAACCACGATGATGATGATGATGATCGCGTGTCGGTGTAAATACTTTTTTCATCCATCCCCCTGAATTGAGGGTTGGTGTCCAGGTCGAAAGTGGCACATCTTCGTGCCGACATCGTCGACGTCGTTGTCCTTCCGCTGGATCGAGTTCTCGATTGTCGTGATCTTGCTTGTCATATTCGAGTCTGAAAGAGAGACGTTAACATCATAATTGAACCCTTTTTAGACCTAGACGTCAAGCAAGAAGAATTAAGGTTCAAGTCAATCAAAGTTTGGTAATTGGACAATTGGGACTTGATATCGTTTTGTAGCCAGCAAGGAGAAAGGCTTATTTTTAAACCATTTTGAATCGTTGAAAAGAGGATGTAGGTATATTTTAAAATCAGACGGGGGACCTGTAAACTTCCAAATTTTGTTACCAAACTTTTAATTCGCTGAAGTAATAAGACGCGCTTTTCAGCTGCTTCTGAGAGAAACAGCTTTGAAAAAATCCTCGCACGTTACATGGACCGTGATGCGAGTCTTTCAACTTCCGGTTAGATCAGGCAGTAGCGCTCCCAGTCCGGGCTTGATTCATGCTGTTGGAATTTTTGACAATTTCTTTACATTTAAATTTTTTTACATTGTAAATTGTCTATTAAATTTATTTATATCAAGACAAAATATTTATTTAACCGATGCCCCGACATCTTTGAAAAATGTTTGATTCTTTATGTATGTCATTTTTTGTCGAAAACCATCACTCCTTACTCTAATTTCTAAATACAAATAATATAATAACAATAGAGAATGGTTTTTATTTATATTCTTTTTTATATTAGTTTAGTCCGCTATTTTTTCAAACTTATAAAATATGAATGTGAAATTGAATAAAAAAATTAGAATTTTCTATTCAAAAAAATATTTTTGAAATAAAAATAGTGAAGGTTGAAAATACGAATTTTTTCATATGAAAAAAAATGGTTAAACATAAATATTTTGGCTTGATTTAAATAAATTTAATAATCAATTGCAACAAAAAAATTTGAAATTGAAAAGAAATTGGTACAAAGTTTCAGCAGCAAAAAAATTCGGTCTATTCATAAAAAAATCGTCTAAATTCGTAGTTGTTCATAACAATTGTTCAAATAATAGATGGTTTTTTTGCAATTTGAAAAATGTGACAGCAAGCTATCTTTGGCAAGATATTTCTAGTTGATTCAGCAAAAAATTAATCCTCTTTATAAAGAAATGGTCGGAATGCGCATTTGTTTATAAAAATTGTTTAAATAATTTCTCACTAGGAGCTCTCCTTAACTAATTGTAATGTTACAATAATATCTGTCATATTTCGTACAAAAGCTACGGATTTCAAATAGCTAATCATTGTGAATAACAAGAACCTGACTATCGTTCAATAATTTTTTTATAAAATTATTTTTAAAAATTTCTTACTCTATCCTACTGAAAATTATTTGTAGTTTGTTATCACATTCATTTATGAACGATTTTGATGAATATAAAAGTCTTAAAAGAAATGGTATCACTAAAAATTTAGACAAAAAGAAGTTTATATTTGTTAATAAATTGTTATTGTATGTGATTGTTAATAAAAACTGCTTATATCTAGAAGACTTATGGCCATTGACAAAAAAAAAACATGAAATTTCCTTAAGAATTTACCTGTCGGAAGATTTTTGTCAAACAACCATGTTTTTTACCCCATTGTGCGAAAAATGCGACACTGGGATATAATAAACTGACGATATCTCATGATTCATTAGTCACCATCAGTTTTTCGCATTTTGAATAAAAGGTGAATTTATAGAGAATCTGTATATTTCAAGTAGAAAAGGTCTCATATTGACATAAAATTGAATTAAAACTTCTTTTTAACTTTTTTAAAATCAATGTTCAAGAAAATGTCCTGTATTATGATATAAAAGCATATAGTCTTGTCCAGATTATATTTAAGTAAACCTAAAATGCATTCCACTCTTTGAGAAATATCGTTAATTAAAAAAAATGTGATACCAAAATTCAACATGGTGTAAATCCAGTAATTTTAACAATTTTCAAAAACCCTCTGGGCACCATATATCTTTTATATCACACTTTAATTTCGCAAGCTTTCGTTGAAATTGACCAACGAATAGAATAATAATAATATTATTAATATATTATAATATATACTAATGGGTCCAAGTGGGGAACCTCACTGATAGAAATAAATAGGTGGTACAACAATATTCATGATTAGATGAACCCTATTTTATTGCTGGTATAGATACAGCCATACATGATGTCCGGTTTGGCCATCCGATTCTTGTTGCTTATGAAGGCAGACGCGCAGGCGCGAGCGAGGTGCGAGCGAGGTGCGAGCGAGGTGCGCCTGTTGTAAACAAAACAAACCGAGCCGGGTAAATCATTCATACAAAGGGTATTGCTGAACGTAAAAATTTTTGAGATAGTTGAATCAGGTAAATGTTCATAGAATTACACATTTCATATAATAGCAATTACAGTTTTGTACCACAAATATAAATAAGTTGTATTTACCATATTTCCGCTAGTGCATTTCATACTCTTTGTGATTGAATCACACGTATTATATCATAAATATACTCCTAATTTTTTAGCCTACGATCGTATGGTTAAATCAGCGTCACCATTTCCATCAGTGCTCACATAACAACCTTGTGAGGCTCTTCACTTCGGGTGATCGCTAGAGAGATTAATCAGCAACCTAGGTCGGAGTAGTGTTGCGGAACGAACGTGTCATTTGAATAAATAACACGAGAATTCTAGATCAATCTAAAAAATCTATACCCCGTACCTCAAATTGCTCCTTTCCTCACCGAGCGAGTCACGCCTACCCCAAAAGGGAAGTGGCTTAATGGTACAATAAATAATGAAATATTTCCGAAGTGGTATGTCAGGACAGGAAAGTGTGGCGACAAATAGTTTATAAGAATTGCATTATAAAGAGTGTCAGCGGAGTGAGAGACGCCTGAAATGAAAGACCGTGGATATTAATGAGTCCACGTGATAAGCTTTAGATGGTGACATTATGAAGCTCTTCGCCTGGGATACTTGCTAGAGAGATTGATCAGTGAATAGGTTCGAAGAAGTGTTGCTGAACAAACAAGTTATTCAAATAAATAACATGGGAATTCTAGATTGATCTAAAAGTCTATACCCCCCCCCCCCCTACACCACCTCGTACACTTTGCCTTCTCAGTTCTCTCGTATGGATTTCTTGATCCCCGACAGTATAACGAGGCTAGAGCCGAAGGAGTCACGTTTGCGGGAAGAGATTTTACCTAATGGTCATCGCTCGAAAGCTCCAGCTCTTGCAGTCAGCCACGTTGCATTGGGATATGCAATGAATTATGCGGTTACGTCACCAGTATCACGCAGTGCCACCCATAATAGGCCTCTCTTGGATGAAGGTCATTGTTCAGTTGGGAATGGCACTAGCACTGGACCGAGGCGACGACCAGGCAATGGCATCGGACAAACGCGAGGATATTGTTTTATAGTCAGTTCCACAAGAGGGTCGTCACATTTTCTCCTGAAGAAAAAATGTTTATGACAATCAGCATCAGATGTTTAGAAAAGAGTATTTGAACTGTGATGCGTTTACGTAATATGGCGTCTAATCTCCATGATGGTCGATTATAGCTTGGCAGCGTCGGGGCATGCTTTCTACCAACCTTTCGGCCATAGTGAAGGGTAAGGATCTCCAAATGTCACGCAAGTGTCGAGTCAGCTGTTTGATCTTGAAGATACGCTTTGCCCGAAGCTTCTGCTTCGTTCTAGACCACACATTTTCTAAGGGATTTGCATCTGGGGATTGTGTGGGCCAGTTCAAGACAGTGCTCCTATTTTCCTCTTCCCGCTGGCTGCACAGGTAGCTGCGGTGTTTTGGGTCGTTGTCTTCCTGAAGTGTGCATTCTTTTTTTCTTTGCCCAAAACATTTCTCTATGAACTTTATTAAAGCCTTGTGATAGATTTTAAGTATCCTTTTGGCGTTCAGGTTGCCAGTGAATACGTGAATTATGCCAAAACCCAGTTTTCAGAAGTAACCCCATACATGGACCTTGACCGGATGCTTAACGCTGCGTTGGACGAATGGTAGACCGCGTACGGACCAAGCACGTGGTGTACGAACCCATGTCCAGAACGACGCTCATCTGCGGACACTACGTTCGACCAGTTGCGTTGGATATTTTCATTTGCCCATGCCAGTCGCTTTTCAATGTGCTCCGGTTTCAAGAACGGTTTCAGCACTGTGCTCCTCCGTCAATAGCCGGCAGACTTCAAAGGGCTCTGTATCGCCTGTAGGCCTATATTTACTCCCTTCCTTGACAAAACATTTTGGGCTTGCAGCAAATTATAGGTGGAGTGCTTCTCACAAAGCTTGATAATCATCTTATCCTCCTTTTTCGTGGCCACACACGTCTTGCCTCTGTCTGGCAAATCGTCAACGTTTCCGAGCTCTTGATACCACTTCATCCAATTTCTTACAAAGTCCTTTGACTTTCTCATGTACCGCGCAGCCACTGTGCAAGTCATTTCGGGTTCTTTTGGATACGTGCACAGAAAAACGGCTTCGAACCTAATCGCGTGGGCTTTTCATTGTACAATACGTCTTTTCCTTGTTTCAAAACAAATGATACTGGACAAAAACTTACAGCGCTTCTTAAACTAATCTTTCCTGAATCCCATACGATAAATAATTTACTTTTTGGACGCACGGCCTTCTGATGGCGCTTACGACTAAATGGCCGGACCAACTCAGGAGGAATATCCTTACCTGTTGGCAAGGATGCTCACCGACACGTGGAGGATTCATGTAGAGGTTACATGAACGTTGTGTCAATATGCACTCGCAATATGCTCATACAACGCCTCAGTATTTAAGAGATCAGGTATCTTCTATCGCTGAACAGGATATGAAACTCTTTATCAAGAAGAAGAGCAACATCCTCCAGCGAACAAACCACCTGTTCCAGCAAGACCACCTTTGCAGATAGCCGATAATACCAAAATGCGGACTAGGAGATCAAAAATCCACCAAAAATTCCTTCTCGGGGTGGACAAAGTAGCTGAAGCTAATACTGCTCTCCCAGATTTGCTCCCCGAAGATTTTGGTTTCTGGAAACTGAACTGTGTAATTTACGGCAAGGCGGTCTCCCTGCTTAGCAACAATAGAAGTAATGATACTTCAGTACGCCTGAGTAGGACAAGCGAGTATATTCCAAAGCTTCAGTTTAAAATTGAAACGGCGAGACGGCATACATCAAATGTCCAGTGCGTGATTAGCCTCGTGATTAGCTGCATACCATCAAATGAAAAATTCACTCCAAAAGTTAGGGCACTTGCTCGAAACTTACGGAAAGAAAATCATGCGCTGAACAAGTGAAAACTATTAATTATCAAGTAACACTGGACGCCAAAAATAAGAGCTCTTCAGCAGCTAAAGAGCGCCTTGAACGGCGAGTAAAGTGAATTTAGAAAAATTCCACCTTTTCTACTCATCCTTCCCGCCTGTTCAATGAAAAGGTCATGCGCCGTTGAGAATCCGCCTAATCAATAAGAGATTCAAGTCTTCTGGAAGCAAGTATATGGAGACACTCATCAGATGAATGAAGACGCTTCAGATATATAAGTCTTTTGTAACTTTTGCCGAAGGCAAAGGATGCAAGGTCCAGAGGAAGAGTGTCCACTAATTACTGCTGAAGAAGTAAAGAAAGTTATCGCTAGAACCAAGAACTTTTCAGCGGCAGGGCGAGAGAAAATAAACAACTTTTGCTGGGAGAAGTTCACTTCTACGCACCAACATCTAGATCGTATATTTACTACTTTCCTGAACGGAGAATAACCCATCCCGCAGTATTTAGTGGAAGGACGCAAGGTACTGCTCCCTGAGGCCGGAGATTTATCATGCCTAAAGAACGAAAGGCCCAAAACTGGTTTAAACACCAGGTAAAGCTATTTGCAGGCATCCTCAAAGAGAGTATATTAACATCTATCGATCCGGTATGGAGTGCAATAGTTGAATAACGTGGATGCAAGAGAGGGCTGACCGGTTGCACGGAGAACCTGTTAATAGACAGGTGTATCACCCAGGATTCGATCAGGTATCGACGCAATATGTCCATAGCTTGGATTGACTACCGCAAGGCATTCGATAACCCGAAACATGAGCTACTCATCAAGCTCCTTGAGTGCCTGGATGTGCATCCAAGAAAAGTGAGATTCATGAAAGGTCTTATGCTCTTGCGGCGGACAAGATGTGTCATAACATCTGACAAAAGTCAAGTGACTGCCAGCTATGTCACGTGTGAGAGGGGGGTCTTCCAAGGAGACTCTCTAACAAGGGGACCTTTGGGTCTGCTTTTTTTTGTTTGAATTGATACTCTCCTCAATGAAAGATACGTACCAGAGGTTTTCTGAGAAAAATCAAGAAAACGCAATTTCGACCCATTTTCGAGAAAAATGCATTTCGAAAATTGCGAACGGATGGTCATCGAGCCGGTGTAAAAGTACTTCGAATCGTCAGTAGCTCCGTGGTAGAGCGCTCGGCTAATAGCTGGAAGGTTGCGCGTTCAATTCTCGCTATCCATACTTTTTTTTCATTCATTAAAATGCTCGTTTATTTTATTTTTGAGTAACATTTGATAAAATTATACCATTTGATGATTATTTATTCCTTACCTTAAATGAAAAACTCTATTAATAGTATTTTTATTACCACTCGTTTGGACAATTGTGCATTTTATTAAAATTCTTTATTCTTCAATAGTTTCCAGTATCTATATTATTAAATTAAAGTAGAAACAAAGTAGGAACAATGTGAAAAAATATACTTTCAAGACAATTCTGATTCTTGTTAGTAAATATCTATGAAATGAGTCAGTACATCTACTGGCATTTCGTATTTATTATTTAGATCTTCATTTTTAATACTTCGTTGCAACTTTAATTCAATAATATAGATACTAGAAACTATCGAATAATAAAAAATGTTAATAAAATGCACAATTGTCCAAACGAGTGGTAATAAAAATACGATTAACAGAGTTTTTATTGAAAATAAGCAATAAATAATCATTAAACGGTAAATTGTTATCAAATGTTATTCAAAAATGGAATGAACAAGCATTTTAATGAATAAAAAAAAGTATTGATAGCAAGAATCGAACGCGCAACCTTGCGGCTATCAGCCGAGCGATCTATGAGGGAGCTACCGACCCTTCGATATAATTTTATACCGGCTCCATGACCATCCGTTTTGCAATTTTTGAAATGCATTTTTCTCGAAAATAGGTAAAAATTGCGTCTTCTTGATTTTTCTCAGAAAACCTCTGGTACGTACCTTTCATTGAGGAAAGTATCAATTCAAACAAAAAAAAGCAGACCTAAAGGTCCCCTGGTAAGTCTGATACATTTATGAATCTCCCTCTTGCCTCGATCTATTGTCGGAATACCGCAAGCGGAAACCCAAAATGTGCGTGTATTAAAAACGGTCCTTGAAGAGAGGTATCTCCAAATTCTCAGAAAAATTTGGCCTTCCGAATTATCTGGGAAGAATAAGATTCAGTCGATCAACATTCTGGTCGTTCCTATATTGCTGTGCACGTTTGGTACAGGTAAATGGAACGTCGATGAGTTGAAGCAACTTGACCGAAGCACACGCAAGATGATGGCAATCCATCTCAGTCATCATCCTAGACCTTCCGCACCTTGAATATACCTCCCTCGAGATGGTTTGCTGAGCTTGGTGTGTCTTCATCGAAGAACAATTCTGGCTACAGCCTGCTCATTTCTGAGTAGCACAGATTCTCTTATGCGTCTCGTACATCGACATGAACTCGTCAATGCTGCGGCGTTTCTATACCGTGCCGCAGATAGGGCCGTAGAGGAGCTTGGTCTCACATTTGATTCTAGCGACACTACACATGGCCCGCCATCACTAACTTTTGGTGCTAAAAAGTTGTGTACAGGAAGCAGAACATTCGGTTTTACTAAGAGAACATGCTGACAAGCTCCTTCATGGTAAATTCTACGGCATTATACGTGGACAAGAGCTGGAGATGGGTCTGTACAAAATAATTATCAAGTAATAAATTTAAAAGAGATTTTTCGGGTTTCAATTGTGTGCAAAACTACGAATCTTGCCGAGGTTTCGTAAACATTGCAATTCACTTCTTCAGGGCTGACCTGAAACTGAAGATTCGGGTTATGTTGTTCCTATATATATTCTCTACGATATCTGGGATTGGTCAGAGCGCCCCATCGTGGGGACTGGTTGAACTTGATTGGCCAATCAAGTCTTTTTTTAAACCCTGTAAGACGGAAAGCCAAATCGGATCGGTGTTATATCCATTGTCCCTATTGATGTTATCAGGGTGTTTCAAGATTTCGATTGCTTCTCTGTGTTTTCTCGGAAAAATTTTGTGCGTTTTTGCGATAACAGTTATTTTGTCAAATAAAATGCTATGTACTGTTCCGATATGATGCGCAGCTAGTGCTTATTGCGTGAAATGTTATAGCCTGACTTTACTCTCATTTTCCTTTACACGTTGGTTCACCGCCCTCCTGGTTCCTCCACTACAGACTTTGCCACAAGAACAAGAGATTTTATATACTCCTGGATCACAGAGAGGTGCCTTTTTACCTTTAGGGTTTTTTCAAAGTTGTCCCATTCTTGCAGGTGGTTTCAATATGGTTTGGACGTTGTGTTTGTTGAGACTTCATCCTATTTGTTCTGTGATACCTTGAATGTAGGGTAGGACAGCGACCATTTTTCTTTCTCTCTCTTTAGTAGGTTGTGGACTTGTTTTTTCGAGTGTAGTATTTTCTGATTGCTTTCTCAATTTGTTTGTTTGTTGAATCGTTTTGTATTAGGATTTGTTAAAAATTTTGTAATTTCTTTTGTAGGTTACCTTTATTTGTTATGAAGACAGCTCTGTATACTTCATGTCTTCATGTGCTATCAGATCTTTTGTAAACTAGTACGTCGAAGAAAAGCACTTTTCCGTTTTGTTTAATTTCCATGGTGAACTGGATATTAGAATGTAACTGCTTGATGAAATCGAAAAACTTGTGTATTTCGTGTAGTCCATGTCTCCAGATGACATGACAAAAGTGTCGTCAACGTAACGGCATATAATAATAATCCGATTTGGCTGTCCGTAATTCATTCCAATTTAATGATACATATATAATGGAAGCCAATTAAGTTAGAAGGAATTTAATAAAACTGCAATGAGATTGAATATAATTCTTTATATTCCAAGGTTCAAGTGTTAATTTGAAATGATTAAGTCTAAATTAGTTTCATGTACTATCCCCAACATAAATTGTTTTTAATTTTTAGGGCTTCAGTTTGCGTATTTAAAATTTTTACGTTCTTATTCATAAGAGTCCCTTATGAAAAAGAAGTATTGGTAAGTATTGGATCCAGTACTTTTTTCACGAAAAAGTATTGGATTTCCAATACTTATTCTCGAAAAAAGTATTAGATCCAATACTATCCAATACTTATTTTTCATAAGGGGTGTAAGGGGATCGTCCAAATTTTCAAACTCACGTTTTAAAGGATCTTTACGTTTCAAGACTCGCCGAGTTGAAAAATCCTAACATTTGGACGGTGTTCGTATGTCTATATGTATGTCTATCTGTTTGGTGTCTTGCCTGTTATTTTCACGCTAATTTTTTAGGAATTTTACAAATCGAATCAGCTTTTGATAAACTTTTCAGGGTCCCTAAATGCAGGCCAAGTTCGTTAACCAGATTATTGTAACTAAAATAAAACAAAAACTAGAGAATTTTCAAAACTAAAAAAATATTTTTATTCAAATATTCCTTACAATATTTAATTAATGTAAAGAACTTTGTCTACGTCGTTTCTTTTTAAAACAAGATTATTGAGCACGAAACGCGAGTATCGCAATGGCAATGTTATCGTCAAAGCCGAAGGTGCTTTGAGAACCTTCTTCAAAGTCAAGTTGATAAAAAATGTCAAGTTTATGACACTAGTTCATTAGAAGTTCGAAACAAAGTTTTCGATTTAAGAAAAAATATTTAAGGTATTTGAAATTTTGTCAAAATGGACGAATAGAACGTAAGACAACGAATGCGGAGCGCAAGACCGCGTTCGCGCGCTCTGTTTCGGCGCGAAGCGCCATGCGCGTTTTTAATTTTTCTATTGAATAATTTTAATATTCTTTTGAATATATATTTTATAATTGTTTGAATTGGAAGAATTAATTTGGAAATTGGTCGCGATACTCTATTAAGGTTTACATTATTGGAAAAAAGCAGTTTCTTTCTCTAACGAAAAAAAGTTCTACACTGATCACTTTGCACGTTTCAAATTTAATTTGTTCAGTTTGAATACTTATAAAATCATAATACATAATTCTTAAGTTTTTGACTTTTCAATTTGCAGTCTTGAAATGTTTCATGTTTGCGTTAAAAATGTTTCCAATCTTAAATAATTTTTGAAAGCTAAATGAACATCCTCTTTGTTAAAGTTTTTTTATTGAACATGTTCAAGTTGGCTTGTTGAGCACTTTTCAATTATAGGGGTAACAATACAAGTTCTTGACTCAAGGGCGGTTTAATTTTAAGTTTTTAAAATAAAAATAGCACTTTTGATTACAATTGTACAAATGTAAAATTTTAATTATATAGTGCTTGATGTTGAATAATATTTGAATGCTTATATAATCTTATGAAATCTTTTGTGTTTTTAATTCTTTTTAATTTAAACAGCTTTCTCATCTTGAACTGTATTGTGATATTTAAATTTTATGTAAATTGAAAGTAATTTAGTCGATGAATTTTGGCCTTAAGTTATTTAATCTTTTATTTTTTCATACTTTCCTGTAACCTAACCGTAAACAAATGCCTGCATTATAACCCTTCCATTCAATAGATGATACGTTCATTTTATGAAATGTGTCGCAAGAGGGAAAATTCAGTTTTAAACTAAGTGAACAAAATTGCAAAATATATTGATTGTTAGCTTACCGATAATTATAGTAATATTCTCTTTGAAGAGAAGCTACAGTCAGTAAAATTTCTTTCTCGTTGGGGCTGTAGATAGGAGTTCTACACCGGGACGATAGACATTGTGCAATAGCAACATCAGCTGGCACGATTGATTCATTTTCTTCAACCATTACGGGAACTATTTTTTCCAAAAGAAAACCAGTTATATGTAAAATGTACCTTAAAACATAAGCATTTTTGTTATTAATATAAATGCAGTGCATCATCATTTTCCCTATAATTACAAATTATAATCATTTCAAATAAATTTTGTACGTAGGCTGAAAAATTATGTGTAGTGAAAAAACATCTATAATTTTCATTTGTTTTATATGGATAATGTATAGAATAAATAAAAATTATACATAATTAGCAATATTATACGCGCGCTTCAGTGTACGGAAAAAATTGCTTTGCCAATTAATAATATGCAAGTATAAAACATTACTATGAATCCAGTTTTAAATTATACAGTATAATCACTTCAAACAATAATAATTTAAGAGACATGGTTTTATTTTTCAGGCAAAATGTTTTTATATATCAGAGATTAATGTGAAAAAGGTATTGGGAAATTGGAAAGCTATCTCAAAAATATTAGGTTTTTCATGACTTTTCATTCTTTTGAATTGCATCAAATTTTTTTTATACTCTTTCAAATCCTTGTGAATTCTTTCAACTTCCTCAAAATCTTCTGAATTCCAAGATATGTCTGAATTCTTCTAAATTCTCTGAGTTCCTTGAATTCGTGTAATTTCCCGTATTCTGAAAAGTCCCTCAATTCCAAGGACTTAAAAATAATGCAAAGAATTCAGAGAAATTAAAAAAATTCTATGAATTCAGAGAATTTGCAGAATTCAGAACATTTCAAAGAATTCATGGGATTTAGACAATTTAAAGAATTTCAGGATATTCAAGTATTGGTAGAATTTAGCTAATTTGCAGGCTTCTAAGAAGGGCAGGAATTGAGAAAATTCAACGATATCAGAGAATTCAGGGATTCAGAGTAGAAATTGAGGAATTTTGGAAAAGAAATTAAGAGTTTTAACTTTGAGTCTTGAAAGCTGTGAATTTTTTCTCAAAGGATATAAAGTTTATATTGTACCATTTTTCCAAGTTTAAATAGTAAAGTTTAATCACTGAAAGGAAAAAGTAATTTGAGGGGCATTGAGTTTTAAATGTTTAATTCGAAAAATGTAATTTGTCATATTTTACCTATCTGCTTATAATTATTTATTGATATTGATACAAATAGATTAATATGTTTGCTATTACTACGCATAGAAAGTTTTTTTTCGCGAAATAATTTCGTTTCATCTAAAGAATAAAGGAATTCTGAATGTTCAAGGATTTCAAAGAATTAAAGATATTTTAGAGCATTTAGAGAATTTAAGGATCCCAGATAATTCATAATATTAACAGAATTCAGAGAAAACGAAGAATTTGAAAAATTCATAATACTCAAGGATTTCCGAGAAGTCAAGGAATTTAGAGTTTTTCAGGAATTCAGAGAATTTCGAATGTTTAAGGCATTTAGGATATTCAAGGATCGCATCACTTCAAATATAAAATTCTTATTTTGAGAAAAAAGAAATGAAATTGTTCAATTTCCTTGATGAGATGTGAATTTCAAAGTTTAAAAGCTATATATTTTTTATTGTAAACATCAAATGTTTGGTAGTGAAATTATTTATGTGGTTACTCTTAATAGTAAGAACTTCTCTACTACTATAGAATTAAAATAAAATTATGTATATATATATATATAAATTATATATAATATATGAATGGAATAAAAATAATAAAAATAAAAACTCAATAAATCACTAGAAGATATTGGAATAGTGATAGCTTCTACAGTAACATTTCTCAGAGCTGGTTTGTCCGACCCAGGCTTACAGTGTCTCAAATATACCGGAATCCTTACAAGTAACTTATGATGACACCTCGAATGACACTTCATATTGGATCTCACTATTTACTAATACCGTAACATGCTTTTTAT
Source organism: Andricus quercusramuli (assembly GCA_932178445.1). Classification (NCBI taxonomy): domain Eukaryota; kingdom Metazoa; phylum Arthropoda; class Insecta; order Hymenoptera; family Cynipidae; genus Andricus; species Andricus quercusramuli. Next base: position 161,879 of record CAKNXH010063126.1, read on the forward strand.
GCGAACAATCAGGGCACATTGCAAAGAAATGCAAAACCGCCCCTTCAGTTCCACAAGAAAGTGTTAACCAATCCAACAAAAATTCAACTACAGATATCTCAGGCCAGCTCAAAGATAACTTTTCAAACCTCGAACCATGCATGTTTCCTTTACACTAACCCTCAGGCCTTGAAGTCATGGAAGGTGTATATTCGTTAAATGCAGGACTGAAACGTCCCTACTCTACTAAGTCTTCATCTAAAAATTCGGAAATTTCACCAAAACTGGAATAAAATCTCCAAAATAAGAACCCCACGAATATCGAAGAGTCCTTCCAAAAAGTTAAGTCAGAAACGAAAAAGAAAATGAATGATTCTTTTACAAAAACAATTATGAACTGCTAGGTCCCATAAAGTCAATGAGTGAAGATTCACCAGAGAAATATACTCTTAACTACTTACAATTTAAAAGTTTCTTCGACAAGGCAAGATGATCATCAAATCCAGCTTCTATTGCCAAAGAATGTACAATATGTGAAGAATATATAATATATAATATGTATAAATGAATGGAAAGAATTATAAATAAAAGACTCAAATGGTTTTTGGAAAAAGAAAAAATTTTCAATGTGAATCAGAGTGCTTTCCGAGAACATCGATCTACACGTGATCTCCTTGCGACGCATTCATTAGGGACCAACGTCTCTTAGCTGTTTCCTCAGGTATTGAAAAATGCTATTAAATGGTCTGGAAACATCACATCTTAAAAATCTTACTTGACAAGGCTGTAGACGGTTCAATGGTAAATAGTAAATGGCTATCTTTCAAAAGAAACTGAACTCGAAAATGAAGTTCCCAAGGATCTGTTGTGAGTGTTACGCTATTTCTAATTACATTCAATGATGTAACGTTCTGTATTCCTCGACCTATAGGAAAAAGTCTTTTTGCCGATGATATGACAATTTTATGTAGTGGAAGAGATCTACAAACAACACAGGGACTCATTTAAGACTGTCTTAATGAACTGCAAGATTGGGCTGGCAAGACTGGCTTTATATTTTAAAAAACAAAAACCACTTGTATCTTATTCCCTAAAAATAAATCAGATCATCAGAATCCGAGATAGTTCTTGGATAACTACGCATTGGAAGTTGTTGAAACAATCAGGATTCGTGGGCTCATCTTTGACAAAAAACTTACATAGCGCCCCACCTTAGATACCTGGAAGATGATTGTAACGCAGATTCAACATAGTAAAGGCACTTGCCAAAAGAAATTGGGGAGCAGACCAAAAAATAATACCGAACACCTTCAAGGCTGTTATCAGATCTAAACTGGATTATGGATCCTCAATTTATAACTCTGCCAAACTTAGTGATATAGAAACGATTTATCCCATACATAATACAGGCCTGAAAATTGCTTTGGGAGCATTTTTTTCCAGCCCTACAAGAAGCATTCTCGCAGAAACTCAAGAACCACCACTAGCTACCAGAAGAAAGCAACTTAGCCTTACTTACTCTATTCCAATAGCCTCCACACCAAATAACCAGCTCCAAATCACTTAAATGATACGTGGGTGGATTCGTTTTGAAGGGCAAAGTATATTCTTTAAAATGAATGGTCAAAAGTTCAAATTGCATTATTAGAAGCCGAGATATGATCGATCGAATGAGGAAAGAGCGCATATTTGCAGTATTTTTGCACTAATTTGCATGCAACTTTTGTTCTAATGAATATTTTTCAAAAAGTAAAAGTGGAAAATGTTCGTATTGAAAATTGGAATCAATTTGTCCAATAAGAATTTCGCTATGTGTTATAGATAACAAGTTGTGAGCAATTAAACAATGAAATTGTTAATAACAAAAAAACTGACGGGTTTTGGAACTGACACCTACGAAAAATCGATTCTCCGCATCAAAAAACATAGATATCAACAAAGTTATCGAGGGGAGGTGAAAGTGGCTACGGGAAGTATAGCCAGCTCCCGGACTATTTTGGGGTAGGCGTGACACTACCCGATTCGGGTAGTGTTTCTAGGTGGATAGTTTCTTGTAGTAAATAACTACAAGTGTGGGCTCACCACACCCACGACACGCCAACAGCACGCAGTTAGTAGTATTCCCGAACGGTCACCCACCCAAGTATTAACCGCGCCCAACACTGCTTAACTTCAGTGATCTAACGAGAACTGGTTTTTTCAGCGTGGTATGGCCGTTGAAAATCTTTTTAGGGAAATATCACGAAGAGTACAAGGAACATCCAAACTCATGCGTGTCATTCTACGTCAGAATGAATACTTATCTACAAGCATTGAACATCCAAAAAGCAACAGTTGCTCCCAGAAGATTTCACAATTGAATACAATTGAATACAGAGCTGCATTCGCAGAAATGCTAAACAGATTTCCAAATCATATCTCTATTTATACTGATGGATCAAAAGCAAACACTTGATGTGGATGCGCTAGGGTTACACCTGAAAACCAATTCCAGTATAAACTAACGGATTACTTTAGTATATTCAGATGCGAGACTTACGCTATTTTGCAAGCTATGAAATATATAGAAATTTCAAATGACTCTTTCTTTGCTATTCTTACGGATTCACTTTCGGAAATTGAGGCCATCAACAACACCAACGAATTTGATGACATAGAGCAAGAAATTCAAGAAACATATTCGACCCTAAGAAATCGAGAGAAGGAAATCATTTTAATCTGGATACCGTCTCATCTGAGAATCGAAGGAAACGAAACAGCAGACGTTCTAGCCAAATCAGCATGCCTACTCCCTGTGCCTAACGTGACGGTTCCTGTACATCATAAAGATTCCAAGAATTATATATGTCAAACTGTCAAGACCTTCTGGAATGATAATTGGGAATTCTACAAGAACACCAAGCTGCACCTGGTTAGAGAAGATTTTTTCAAAAAAAAAAAAAAATTAAATCATCTTAGAAAACCGTAGAGACCAAGTGATGCTAACTAGAATAAGAATTGGGCAATCTAACTTAACTCTTTTCCACTTAATCACCAAAACTGGGCCAGAAGAATGTGACCTCTATGAAGTTCATAATGTTTCTTCTATAACCACATAATGTATAAAACCTGTTGTAGTCGTTAATGATTACTGCAGTTGATTCCACTTAAAGCCTTCATTCAATAAGGAAAAATTATCTACGCAGTAAATTTGTAACTTTTTAATAATTCCATGGGTGAAATTACTTTAGAGTCAATCTAAAGAATTGATTGAATATCAAAATGTATAATTACTGTCTTATTATATTTAAATTATTACAGTAATGAATTTTGAAGTGCACATAGTATTATTCACTGGCACAAAAGTCATATCGCTCATGAGTGATATGACTATTGTGCCAGTCTAAATTTAGTTTTTCAACATTTGCAATTCCTATCTACATTTGCATTATCAAAAATGATTACGTGTACCAATATTTCTGTTTTAATTTTAAAATTATTATTGAATCTCAAAATGAAATAATAAAAATGAAAAGCATCACTACGAAACAACTTCTTGCTGCAAACAGATAACGTATAAGCTGCGAAAACACTCATTGTCGATTATTATTTGTAATATTGTGTTCACTATGTACAACATATACAATATATAAAACTTTTCTGCCTGGGTAATTTGTGTTAAAACCGTCAATTTGCAAGTCCGTAATGAACTGTATCTAAAAAAGCTACAGTTCTTCAAAACTAATAATGCAAAGAAAAGTTTTCCCACAGACAATATTTTATCGTCACGAAGATACGATTCGTACCTGGAAGTGTATCTCCTCGCACGCGACCAAAAATATTCCCGCAGAGCTCCATTTATTTTTTAAGGGTTTTTCTCTGTCACGCTATGTAAATTGGACTTGTTCGAATACCGAAGTTGTATTTCATTCCTACTATAAGAATATGATTAAAAGAATCAAAATTCAAACTCCCAAAGCATTGGAAGAAGAGAATCAATAAGATAAATATTTTCCCCAAGATATAATAAAACAACTTACCCAGAACACGCTTTTGGAATTTTCTCGATTTCATCCTCCGATATTATAATTCTCATTGTTTATTAAATTTGAATAATAATTTCATTTTATTTGGGAAAATATGAAATGCATATTATACTTTCAAACCCGAAGAGACCTCTTCAAAGTGTAAACATTAACTGAGGATCCAGTTATTGGCCACAAGAATATCGTCAAGGAGTTTCTTTACAAATTTGTAAAATAGCCACTCATCGATTACAATATATAATTACCAGAGCTATCATTAATCAACGCCATGGATCTTAGCTTCCTACTAGAGTTACCTTGGATTTGCTATTAAAACTTCCCCTGGTGTTAATGCCTGTTCGTGTAAGCAAGTCGATCTACAACCTAATAGGAATGGAACTACCCTGCATTTTCGTTGACTATCATCACCCAGAACCATCTTCGAAATCATCAATTCTCCAAGTACTTTACCCGGATCGAGATTTCCTTGAAATTCTAGTGTCAAATTCTAAGATTACTTTCTGATTAAGAAGTATAAATAATTAGAGTGAAATCACAGAGAAGTCGAAAAAAACTGAAGGGACCCTTGCAATCTCTTAAATCCCGTGAAGATTTTTTAAATTTGTCAATGCCTTAAAAAATAGTCTTAAAACATACAGATATGGTTTTTGATTAAGGGAATTAAGGAGAAAGTACCTGCCCTGTAAGTCAAATGTGAATCATTGTTTTTTTCCATTAGAAAAATAAAATGCTTCACGTAGAAGTTGAGCAGTGAAGCTAAAAATCATCCAAAATTAGTTTTACGTTAATAGATGAAACAAACTACTCTTTAAATAAAAAAACCATCCTATTCGAGAATTATGAAAATTAGCATTTCGTTTGTTTATCATTTGACATTGAATCAATTTCATAATTTTTATTTGAGGTTGTACAAAGAGGCTTATATACAAAGTGAAAGAAGCAATGTTCAATAAAATTGACCTTCAAAAATAAAAAAAACTCCTCAACAATTTATACAGTTAAAATAAAAAATTCTATCTAAAATTGGTTTTTCATTATGCAAGACTTGTGTAAGGATTATTATTATTATTCCTTTATTAGGCTGGTTCATTTAAGCCCCGTAGCACTGTGGTTAAAATCAATTGTAAAATCCCTTTTAATTTTGAATCCCCGGTGAAACAGAGGTCCATACACGACTCACCCTCGCTGCTCAAGTATCATTCAAATCTTTTAACATGAGTACATATACCGCCAGATGACTCCACTTCACTAAGTGAAAATTTTTCTTTTACTAAGGTGGGCTTAGAATACTGTATGAATTTGATCACAACCAGTGATAACTTAATGCTGCATCCGACTTTATTAGAAGTACTCGCATTTGCCTGGACGTTTGGCTAGAGGAGAGGAAAACTGCAGAAAACCACTTTCCAAGTTCATCCGGTTTTTCGACAGCCGAGCTGGAAGACATTCGACCCTACCCATCGAATGCACACAATGAACTTCGGCGTTAAACCTCCCGCTCGACATTAGTTAAAACGCAGCGAATGCACACTAGGGTGGTCCAATAATGCATTCGTTTTTTTTCGAATTCCTTATGCATATCGCCCGGAAATTTGTTCGAATCCTCATCAAAATAAATCAAATTTTTTGTTTGAAACAAAAAAATATTATATTTAGAGGTCACTCAAGCTTCATGAAGTATAACAAAAAACAAAAAAAGATGTTTTCGTAAATTTCATTTAGAATCCTCAATATTAGCTGAATCAAACTTAAACTTCTCTTCACAATTAGCCTTAGAACACGAATAAAATATTACTTGTTGAGTATCATCCGCATAAGTCTGTTTATATAGAGTCCTAGAAAAACCGTATAAGTGAAAAAATGGGTTTTGCGAGTTTTTGGAGCTTATTATGATTTTTACATTCTCATTGTAATGAGAAGGTATTGGTTTTATGTAAAATTTGACTTGGTCGGTTTTCATCAAATCTCCACGTTTTGAGGCCCTCTGAGTCAGAAAAAACGATTTTCACGAAGGTGTCTGTCTGTAGTCTGTAGTCTGTCTGTAGTCTGTAGGCACGATAACTTTCGAAAAAATAATCAGATTGGATTGTGCTTTGGCACAATTTTTTAGGGCCTAAAAAGAAAGAACAGGTTCGTTAACCAGCTAATTTGCATCAGAATTCAAAAAGTTAGAGCATTTTGAAAATTTTTGAGATAATTTTTTTTTTCAATTCAAAAATTCTATGTACGGCTATTTATAGTACTCAAAAACTGGAACAATTTATCTCAATGACTTTTCTGAATAAAAAAAAAATTACCAGAGTTATAGCATTTTTAAAATTGCATAAAACAAACGTAAATGAACATTTTAACCCGAAAAACGCACGATATGAAAAAAAGTCAAGAGGAGAAAAACGTTTCTTTTTGAACACCCTACAATATTCTCATAACAACTTTTTGAATTTTTCGAAAAATCCAAAATTCAAATTTTGATCGCACAAAAAAATAATTAAAAAAAATTCCATTTTGCTGTCAAACTATCTGAGATACGATTAAAGACGAATCAAACAAAATTGTGCACCTGAAAAAGATCTACAAATTTGTTCTTACTCACTTTTTGATATGAAGCGTAGTTTTTGTTTTATTCGTAAAAAACTGTACCGAAGCGCGAGATTAAACAGCCGCGCGCCCTAGGCGCGCTCAAACTTGCGAGCGAAGCGCGCGATGAGAATGTGCCCGCGAAGCGGGCAGATTTTTTTACGTTTTTTTATGAAGATTGTTTTTAATACATTAAATGCTACTTTATACTGCTGAATGGATATTGAAATAAATTATTCAAACAATTTATCATTGTTTTTCGCAATTTTCTCTTACAATAGATATAGAAAGTCGCGGCTTTTTGAAAAATGTTCCACTTTTTGCCCAATAATCAATCAGAGGGAGGTGATAATCAATTAACGTTAACGAAATAATTGTTTGGATAATTTATTATTATTTTTAATAATATTCTCTTAAAATAATGCTAGAAAATTGCGGTTTTTTCTTAAATTTTCAAATATTGAACTACTTTTCACTTGGAGTCAGTTAATAATTAATTCATTTCAGAAAAAATGATTATTTCAACAAATTATTATTGTTTATAACTATCTATTGCCAACGGCAATACCACGCTGAAAACACCAGTTCCCGTAAGATCACTGAAGTTAAGCAGCGTTGGGCGCGGTTAGTACTTGGATGGGTGACCGTTAGGGGAATACTGCGTGGTGTTGGCCCGTCGTGGGTGTGGTGGACCCACACTGGTAGTATTTATCCACCTAGAAACACTACCCGAATCGGGTAGTGAGGCAATGAACTTTCGAGTTCGAAATGCTAATCAATTTTTTTTTTTTTTTATAACTATCTTCTTAATCATGAATGCTAGATAGTTGCGTTTTCTTCTGAAATTTTTAACTTTTTGTCAACTTTTCACTTAGTGTGGTAATAATTAATGCAAGTTCACAAACATGCTTATTCAAACAATTGCCCATTATTTATAACTATCTTTTCTCAGAGTAATGTTGCTTTTTTCTGAAATGTTTGGTTTTGCTTTACCTTCTTAGTTATGAAGAATGTCAAGCAAACCCAGAGATTTCAGAAAAAGCGCAGTTTTCTAGTAATACCATAAGAAACGATAGTTCTGAACAATAAGCAATTGTTTAAATACGAATGTCT
>CAKNXH010063126.1:169672-222586 GCA_932178445.1 Andricus quercusramuli
CCGCGGTTCTACTGGGGGCCATTGACATTTTTTCAAGATGGCGGTTGCTCTTAGTGGTATCCTGCGGTGGTTGTTTAACTTTGTTTTTAATTGTATATATATATATGTTATAGTACTCGAAAAACTAAGCGACACGTCTTTTTTTTATCGGCGGAAAAACACTTCAAGGGGGTGAAACAGCCCCTCAAAGATAGGGGTCGCAAGTGTCGATTGTATAGTTTTGTGTATAAAAACAAAATTGATTTCGACCAAACCTACTGGGAAAGTTTCCTCGTGATGAAAGATGACTAACGTAATTTTCTCAACAAAAAATTGAAAAATTAAGAGGGTGAACCACCCCTACATATTTTTAAAGTTGTGCTGAAAATTCATAAATTCACAGAAAAAATGTGGAAAAAATATATTTTGCACTTGAGACGAAAATAAAGTTGACGTATTTCGCCAAAAAAAAATTGTGGACAAATTAATGGGGGATACCTAAATACTTTTTATTCTGTGTCTATGATATTATAAACTTTTCATACACAAAAAAAAATAGGGAAATTATTTTTATAACAAAGGAAGTGAAATAGTGTCCATCCAGGATGAATAAAAAAATTATGCGGGGGTAAAACACCCCTACATATTTTTGAAAATGTGGTGAAAATTGCTAATTTCACAGGAAAAAATTTGAAAAAAATATATTTTGCACTTGAGACAAAAATAAAGTTGACGTGTTTCGCCAAAAAAAATTTGTAAACAAATTAATGGGGGTAGCTACCCCTAAACACGTAATTGTATCACGACTACTTGAAAACAGTTTCCAAATAACCGGAGTCTATCTGGTATTATAGTATTTTAGTCTGAGAATTCTTCGGTGTGCTCTAGAGCAGAGCTTCCGCCCGATTTTAAATATCTAGATGGGCTGACTTTCAAGCAGAGCTTCCACCCGTTTTGAAGATTGTAGATAGACTGCTTTCCGATGTCCTTTAGAGTAGAGTTTTCGCCCGATTTGAAATTTGGAGATAGACTGATGCTTTAATTCTGATCCTGGTTTTATATACGTCGGATTCCACTGTGATCGGAAATGAAACCTTGATGACCAAAAACTTGATAGTGAGGGACCCTAACAATTGAAATCAATTTATCTGCAGGTGTCTAGATCTGAAGGCGTAGTACCTGGGGGTGCTGTTTGTTGAGCCCAAGGAACTGGTTATTGTGTCACTCTCTTTAATGATTCGTGGCTAATTTTTCGAGCTGCGTCCGGAGATTTGTAGGCGAGAAGTCACTGTATTTTAGCGATGTATAGAAAAGTCAAAATGTCCAAACTGCGTAGTTAGTACTGCGGAGTTCAGACTGCTATTAATTTTATCACGATGGATAAAAATGAATATACATGAGTTTTTGCAGTTTCATGAGAACATAATCCCTTTCTTTCATCAATAATAATATAAATTATAAGTATAAATAAAGCGAAGATTAATAATGTAAGTATAATAATATGTTTATAATATGCCACAGGCAATAATTTCAGAAATCAATTTCAATTTTGGTTCAAGAAAAATTGAAAAAAATTCCTGTTCTGAGTCAGAATTCGTCACAACTTGAAACTCCCCATTTCCCAATTTGGAATAGAGGGAGTTAATATATTTCTGAATTTTAATAGAGAAACTGGTAAATAAATATAATTCTGAATTATAACAGGGAATTTTAGAAATGAATTTAATTGTGAGTTTGTGCAGGAAATTCTCTAAAAGAATTATAATTTTTAGTTTGGACGGGAATGAATGAATGAAATTAAAAACATCCTGCAAAGAATTACAATTTTTACTTTGGGACAAGGAGTTTCAGTACAGAATTATAAGTCTGGCGTGGGGAATTTCTGAGAAGAAATTTAATGTCGACAATTAGGACAGGCAATTTTCGTAAAGAATGATAATTTTGACTCTTAAACAGGGAATTCCATAGCGAATTATAATTTTGACTTTGAGAAAAGCATTTTCTGCGAAAAAAGTAGATTTTTGACTTTGAAACTGGGAATTTTCTACAAAAAATCATAAGTCTGATGCAGAACTGGGGATTGTCGTAAAGAATTATAATTTGCAAGTCAGGATCCGTCAAAATGTTAAACTTCCTTTCCCAAAATATAATAATACAATTTAGATTTCGAACAGGCATTGTTTGATGTAGAACGGAAAATTTTAGAAATTAATTTTAATTCTGATTTAGAAGAAGGTAAAACAAAAATTTGGCTCCAAATTCAAAATTATAATTCATTTCAAAAAAAATTTTTTTAAGTAAGAAATCTTTGAAATCTCTTGAAATGATTAAAATATTTTGAACCATTCAAAATTGACCAGGAGAAATGGCCAATTGTCCGGGAGAAAGCCGGGAATTGAAAATCATTCCTGGTAAAAATACCCCTTAGGAATTATTAGAATCTGTTTAGAAGCCTCTAAGATTGCAGTTCGAGTTTTAAGTGGATTTAAAGAGGTATCGTGAAAATTAATGTGTTGTAATATATTCCTGAGGGGATACTGGTTGCGCAGTTAATCTTGCGGAATATTTGTAATGGGTTCTACGGGGAACCTAAGTGGAAATTATATTCCAAAATTACTTTTCGAACATTTATTCAGAGGGATCCAATAGGAATTGAATAGGGATATAATTCTAAGAGGATCTAAGCGGCACCTAAGTAGACCTTGAAAAGCGAAATTAGTTTCCGAAAAATTCTTTTAAATGGATCTAATGAGAATTTAAGAGGATTACGTTTACTGGAAAAGTAACTGAGTATATAATTCCCGTCTCAAGGGGATCTAAGGAGATTTTAAACGGACGTCAAAACGCTTAATTATTTTGTATAGAATTTCTCGAAGTGGATCTAAAGGGAATTCAACAGGCTGCGTTTACTGGAGAAGTTAGTAAGTATATAACTGCCATCTCAAGAGGATCTAAGGGGATCTTAAGGCCATGTGACGGAGTGGGACACGTGACCGGATTCCTACCTGATTGACACTTTTCTTATTTGTCAACTTATTTTCACACGAATAGCCTCATCGAGTTGAAAATTTGGGATAATAAATGAGAAGCACTAAGGAAGGCGGCTCTGGTCCTAAATTGTAATAATCATGAAAAAAGTTTTTTTGTACAATTTTTTTTTTATTTCGTCATGATTACTACAATTCAGGGCTACTTATTTATTATCCCAAATTTTCAACTCGATGTGGCTATTCGTGCGAAAATAAGTTGACAAATAAAAAAAGTGCCGGTAAGGTAGGAATCTGGTCACGTGACACACTCATCGCATGGCCTTAACCGGACATTGGAACACTAAATTATTTTGTATGGAATTTCTCTAAGTGGATCTAACAGTAATTTAAGGGGCTGCCTTTACTGAGAAACCGACTTAGTATAGAATTTTCGTCTTAAGAGGATCTAAGAGGATCTTAAGCAGACATTAAAACGCTAAATTATTTTGTGCAGAATTTCTCTAAGTGGACCTAACAGTAATTTAAGAGGCTGCGTTTACTGAATTCATGTAAATAAGCTCAAGGTTATAACGAGAAAAAAAGGGATGATTTATTGCTTTCTGGGAAGAATTTATTTCATCAACAACTTCAAGGTTATTGTATTGACACATTAGATTTTGCTTTGCAAAAATATATGTGACGTGCGCCGAAGAAAGGGGGCTTACTCTGGAAAGCGAGATTTTTCAGGACGAGCGGTCGAAGTCGACCCGATAGACGCAACTTTTAGAAGAGAGGGAATCCCACGAAATCTTCCCTCTCAGCTTGCCACTACATTCTCACGCATAGAGCGGCGCTGCTCACAGATGGGGTATAGATGAGACGCGGAGATGTGGTGGTGAGTGGTGGGAGGTGTTTCACGGGATCTCGAGCTCTCGAGCGAAAGCACGATTTCTCGGGTACCTATCAACCCATTTATTAGCAATAATAACGCTCGGACATTTTTTTCGATCGTTTCATTAAAAAGAGCAACTCAAAAACTATCGAAAGGTGTAAAAACCTCGATTTCGATTTTTCCAGAGTAAGCCCCCTTTCTTCGGCGCACGTCACATATATTCCGAATGTGTCAATTATAATGTAGAACGTTCTATAAACACGTTCAAGGTTATAACAAGAAAAACAAGGATGATTTATTGCTTCCTTATAGATGAAACATTCATTTAATGCACAAAATATTCTAGAATATTCTTGATTATGTGATCATCAAATTATACTACGCAATTTCTGGAAAGAATTTCTTTCTTCAACAGCTTCAAGGTTATTGTAACGAAGCATCACATTTTGCGTTGAAAAATTTATATCCCGGACGTGTCTATTATAGTGTAGAACGTTGTAGAACATTGTTACATCACATGATGCAATATTGCGCAATTTCTAAAAATGAATTTAACATGTTTCTACGTATAGAACATTGTTGCGTCATATGATGCAATATTGTGCAATGTCACCAAACGAATTTTACGAGTTTCTAGTTGTGGAAAATTGTTGCGTCATATGATGTAATATTGCGCAATTCCGAGAAACAAATTTTACGTGTTTCTAGGTGTATCGACTATAATGTAGAACTTTCTAGCACAATGTTGCATCATATAATGCAATACTGTGCAATTTTGAGGAACGAATTTTACGTGTTTCTAGGTGTATCGATTATAACGCTTCTTTATGTCATACAATAAAACAACAACAACACTCGAGACGAGGTCATACGCCTTTTTCATTTGCAGATATATGCTTCTTGTTTCAGTACATTTTCTATCTCTTATTTAGAAAGGTCAATTTTGCGTATTACACGTTGAAGATTTAACGTTCATGCGGGCGCGCCTTTTTTATCACTAGTGGGCGCGGGGCGGTAACCTACAGCCACCTTGAAATTTCCGAAATTTTCGAAATTTCAAGTCACTGCCATTTTTCGTCATACATAGTAACTAGAGAATACAATCCCCTCCCGAGCTTCTGGAAACCCGTAGGCTGCAGGTATTCATGTTTTTCTGCCACGGGCGATAGACTAGCGCCCACGCGCCTGCTTGAAGGTTAGAATATTTCAAAATTTCAATCACCCACTAAGGCTGCTGTATTAGTAGATGAGTAAGGCTGGGTTCTGAACCAAAAAGTTGGACGGAGTCTGGATAAGCATTACAAGACGGACTCTGGATCTCACTTTTGAGCCACTTTTACAAGGCGGACTCTGGATATGTATATATGTATTCTGTTCATGCTATAAGCGTCTAGAACATTCTCGGAGGGTCCTGATGACATCATAGAATAATATTGTGCAATCATGAGAACCGAATTCATGTAAACAGCTTCAAGGTTTTCTTATCCCAATTAAACAAAGATGATTTATTGCTTCCTTATAGATAAACATTCATTTATTATGCAAAAGATGCAGGTGTACAGGTGAAATTTGATATGGAGGGCTATGTATGACATCCTGTTTTGTCTATATAAATTTGATTGATTGCTTCCTTATAGATATTACTTTTAACGAAAAATTCCTGTCTTTATTTATTTAGTGCACATTTAACTCATGAAGAATATTCTGCATTCTAGAAAACTTCTCGAACTTTAGGCTAAAGTGAAAGATATATTTGTGGCACATGAAAATCCACAATTTCTTTCTTATTTTCGATTGGCTGTGTGGACAGGTGGGGTGATCGTCACCTACCATTTGGAAGAGAAGGGGAGAATTTACCTGAAGCTAGAGTTTAGTTCTGGAGGGAAGTTGGAAGCGAAAGGGTGTCTTGATCGAATGTCCACTTTTTCGAGATTTGTATATACGTAGAAGCTGGTCAGTATGAGACGAGGTCTTGGTCGAATGTCCACGTCGAAGGTGGTCTACATCGAAGATCCGTCCACGTGAGGGGGCGTCTTGGTTGGTGCCAACCCTGAGGTTGGCCCGGGTACAAGCCCGTCAACATTGAGGTCAGAGTTCGTCCACATTAAGGTCTGTCTACATTCTATCCTATATTCTCCTGGGTTCGTTCATGGTATGACATAACTAGATTGTAAGCTGTCTACGTGGAGATCTGTCTAAATTGAAGGTATGAATTGATTAGATTGTAAGCTGTCTACGTGAAGATTCATCTAAATTAAACTGACTCGTCAGCGAGTTCCTGCATAGAACTTAATAAAAATGAACAATTAAATTGCGATATCTCGGAAACAAAAAATAATTTAAACTAAAAGAGAATCCGATTCCCGATTTGAAGGCTTTCTGGTGTATTGGAAGGCGCAAGTCGGAAGACATATACCTCCGGATGCGTGGGGATCGACCTCTCAACTGTGGGAGGGGTCGTGGTCCAAGCTTCCGGAGCCTATATCTGTTCTAATCATTACAAAAAATTTTTAACATTTTTTAATTCCTCGTCCATTCTCTCGAATGCAACTCAGACCTCGCTTCCCTTAATTCGCTACCCCGGGGCATGTGTTCTGACAAATTCCATCGGGCACAATATTATTAGAGAACATTTTACAGTTAAAGTGGTTCATGTCCGTGCTAAGTTTCTAGAATATTTCGATAATGTCATTCTGAATTCCTACCTTACCACGAGCATTGATACTGAACCGAATCTATGTATCTAGATGGCAGAGATCTAATACAAGAGGGCTACTGAGCCACATTTACAAGAGGTAGATGAATCTGTATTTTACCAACATCAAGGCCATTTCACAGCTGTCACAAAATAATATTGCACAATTTTAAGTGTCAAATTTCTCTAAAAAACTTTTCTGCACGTTTCTAGTAAAAGTTTAAAAAATATTCTACATGTAGTTCAATAATAATAATAATCTGAGGATATATAATAATTCGTAATTATTTAATATGTGTTCGGTTTATTGCCAACGGCAATACCACGCTGAAAACACCAGTTCCCGTAAGATCACTGAAGTTAAGCAGCGTTGGGCGCGGTTAGTACTTGGATGGGTGACCGTTCGGGGAATACTGCGTGGTGTTGGCCCGTCGTGGGTGTGGTGGACCCACACTGGTAGTATTTATCCACCTAGAAACACTACCTGAATCGGGTAGTGATGCAATGAACTTTCGAGTTCGAAATGCTAATCAATTTTTTTTTTTTTTTTTTTTTGGTTTATGGGAAGAGCTTGCTCAATTGACACTACTGGAAGACAGTTGAATTAAAGTATTTATTGAAAGAACGGTGGTTTGTTCGATAATGGCTTTCAACGAAAATTGTTTGATCAATGAAATAACATTCATATTTAAAAATGTTGAGGATATGGAAGGAAGATTAATAGCAGAGATAGTAATACGTATATCTATAGTGGAGAATTTTGTTTAATGACTGCAAATGCATATATTGCTTTTCACGAAAGAAAAAATGAGAAGGAACTCATTTTAAAAATATTACACTCCTATTATATCATACGTAAATATAAAAATGATAAATATACCGTAGAAGAGTATAAAGTCCAGCCAAGACAAACAAGCATGAAAATAAGTGCTGGAACGAGTCAAGTTAGATGAGTTAGGTGAATCTTATAAGAATGTAAATGTTGATTACATTAAAATAGAAACGAAGTTTTTCTTTTCAAACTAACATTTATTACATCACCTCAATGGTTTAAGCATAAACGCCATTGATTTAGATGAAGAAAAAGCCGTTTCAAGAAGGTCTACGAAACATCTTCTCGTAATGAAGAAAAGAAATGATAAATGATAATAATTAAATGTGGTGATGAAGTTGCCAGTGAAAATATCATCTATCATTTCACATGAATCAAAAACTTACGTTTCCAGAAAAATACAGTGGATTATCACTGAAACTTACGCAGACAATTCATGAAATATGAAAACTGCATTTTAATAGGAGAATAAATTATTTCAGTTTTTTATAAGTTGATTAGAAAGGAAGAAAAAACATACATAAGAGTGAAAAAGTTCTTATAGCTGCATCCAAGTGTGAGAAATATACATATATTTAATCGTAAGTACATAAAAGTGAGTAGTGAAATAAAACTCTCATTAAGGATTTTTCAGTTATTTTTCAATAACAATAATAATAATAATAGTTGGTTGGACGCTCGGACTTCACCTTAGAATTCCGGTGTTCGATCCTTGAGTCGGTACCTTTCGAAATTTGTCTATGTACATTTACCGAGGTTCTGGTGGTTCGGATCCCATCTTAAGGTGCAGGCCCCACATCATGCACTTGACTGCAACCCAGTCCGTAAATGATGGGGTAAAAATCAGGCTTTGCCCAATATGTCAAGGCACACGCTGTTATCAGATCACTTGATTGCATTATAATGCGTCCGTGACTGATAATATATACCAGGACAGTCCCCGTGCATACTATTAAAAAAAAATCCAACTCTATTCAAAAATGCCTTCGACATATTGGACGATAACCATCTTAAGCTTGAGACATTAATTTAAAATATATATAATGAAATAATGTTAGAGTTTTTGATTCAGAAAAATGAAGTTTCAACTCATAAGAAAATGATAGTAAGGCATAAAGCATGTGCAAGAGAGAACTATGTGACGTAATTGACTTACAAGCTGTAGACTGAATTAATTTTTGTATTCAAAAACCAACTCACAATAAAGTGACAGCAAGGTATGAAGCATGTGTGTAGGCCAGAGAGAGAGAGAGAGAGAGAGAGCCATGTATTGAAAAAAATTTTATTTTGTAACATTTGCAAGATTTCATAAGGCTTTGCGGTTGAGCGACTCAAATACAGTTATAAATGTCATAGCACGCCTCTGCAAATGAATTAAACCATATAAAAATCTTACACGAATCTTCAAAAATACCGACAGATTCTTAAGATATCTTATTACATCCAGTGGGTCACAGTGAGAGATTTAGAATTTTATATCGATGTAGCTCAGATGTCAAATAAACTATTAGCAATTAGTACCGGGTAGTCGCGTAATAATTTTTAATAATGCTGCAACTATTTTGGAATGAAGAACATATAATGCCAAAGCTCTTGTTAGAATTTATAAAATAAAATCAGCTACATAATAGTAGATTGCATATTAAGGAGGACAGCAATGTCTTTTCACGGCAAGAGCCGAAGGCCCGAGCCGGACACGAGTTCCGAAATATTGCCCTTGCCGTGAAAAGACATCTTCTTGCTATGCATTGAATTTTTCATGGTAGAGACGCGGAAAATGAATAGCGTGTTCTGCTGCGAACGGATTGAGCGTGATCTCTCTTTTCAAGTCGGCGAACCAAGCGCATGTAATTGGCACTAAAAAACACAGAAAAAACAAGGTCTGAAACTGTTTACATTTTTAGTCAGTTTCCACCGTTTTGTATTCCTCGCTGCTCCTGCCTGAAAACATCGGCATATCTCCTTCTCTTTCTAACCACGTGCGACCGCGCATGCGCCACAATTTTGTTCCTGGTATGAAATGTTGACCTCGCACCCTAACACCACTGTTCTACTGCGAGGTCCAACATTATATACTCGGTCCACGCACGCCGCTTGAAAAGAGAGATGTTACGCTCAATTCGGAAGCAGTAGAACATGCTCATTTTCCGCGGCTACCATGAAAATATTATAATGGACTGCAAGAAACGTTGAAATCATCTTTCGCATAATAGAGTAATCTGCTGAAAAGATTCAATTTACTTACTTGAAATAAAGTATCATGAATGATGAAATAAATTCAGCAATATTAAAATCTAATACAAGAATACTGAGAGTCAATCATTGAAAAATGATACAATGATCTAGTGATAACATGAACATCTACTTTCTGGAACTCTTAAATCAACATTTAGTGATATAAAAATTTAATTAAATAATACTTAAAATGCTGAGTGAAGTATTGATTACGTATATTAAAATCGCTTTTACACCAGAGCTTCGTTATATACTCAATCTCGGGGGTTGCCTGAACATGGCCTTGTGCATATATCGCCAGCAGCGAAACGTAAACAGGCAGGGCCGCCTGAACCGTTTCTATGACATTGCGCAATCTACTTGACTGCGGAGTAATGCACAAGTGCGGTTCCACACAAACGAACGCGCAGGGCTCCCGACAATGGGTCGGACAACAATGCCGACTACCCTAGAGTTGGGGGAGCCAATCAAGACGGATTCAATGCGATGGACCGGCAGAATCTCAATACTTTTGGGTGGACGGATTGACTCAATGACGACCTGCTAGAGTGCTACGATAGCAGTATGGCCCCCGAGCGAGAAGGTTACATGGTACGACTGCAGGTTCTGTGGTGCGAGAAACACCCAGAGCTCTCGCACTTTTCGCGTCAACGTCTGCGAAACCATGCCGAACAACTCCGAAAAAGGGGCTATGTAAGCGGAGCGCCTACTCTACCGCAGCCAGAACAAGCCGGCAACAGAGAAAGAGTTGGCGACACTGAGACCAGCCGCGAACAGGCATCCCTAGAAACCTTTTAAACTCCCAGTAAGCGAGGACAAAAAACCCTTTGATTACTTTTGAGTCCCTATAGGATGCACTTACAAACATCATGACATCCACAGTATTTGCTCTTTTTAGCATGGAACAAAACCCTCTTTGAAAAATCATAGGAATCCTTAAATTCCTAAATCTATAGAGATTCTAAGAGGATTCTAGGAGGAATTTTTAGCAGGGATCCGTCGGGTAGTAACCCTGATTTTGCATCATCAATGTTCTTAGTGGAATTGCACTTATTTTTAGACTGAATATAGAAAAATATTACAAATATCTCAGTGTGAAGTCAAAATTTCACGTTAAATAAGCCTTTATATGTTTATATCAAAACAAGATAAAATATTCGGTAGAACTTGTAGATTGTTTTAGGAGGCAAACAATGATGGAAATTCACACAAAAAAGTTTTAAAGAAATCATTCAGTGGAAATTTTATTTGTAATTTCTATGTCAATTTTTTGTAATGCCAAAACCTAATTTTTTTCAAATTTTAAATCATAAGTATACCTGTAATAACATCAGAATCTGTTTTTTGTTAGTCGCTAATTAAATCTCCGATGAAGTCTTTTTGTCAATTAAAATAGTTACGAATAACTGTTAGGCAAGGAAATCACTCGAATATGATGTGTAATTAAATAATACAATTACACAGGCCGTCATGAAAAGTGCAACATTATTACCCTTTCTTGTAGATTTTCAATACCTATTTTTTAAAAAGCATAGGAAAAGAACCGATGAGAGGATCCCAGTGCGATAGACACTCTTAAAAGAACTTAAATTAATACTCAAAGCTTGCTCTTTCAGGTTGAAATAACAAAAAAGGTTCTTCCATTTTTTTACTTCTATATCTTAAAGTGCAAGGTTTTAGCATTAATTTAAGACCCTTTCAACGTTTCCGACGCATCAATTTCACTAGGTCTGATTCTGGATTTGGATACAGCGACCAAAAATATATCCCCGTGAAGTTGGCCCCCCGAAGTTCACATTTAAAAAATTTTATTTTTATATAATATAATATATAATTAGAGTTTCTCAAATTTTCATTTTGCATACGTTTGTACGTCGTTTGTACTTTTTGTACATTTCATATTTTCGTTTGTACCCTCTTGGTTGCCCAGATAGAGACAAATCAAAATTTCGTGACTGCCCCCCGAAATTTGAATTAAAAAAATTTTCTTCTTGCATACGTTTGTACGTCGTTTGTAATGTTTGTACATTTCATATTTTTGTTGGACCCTCTTGGTTGCCCAGATATAGACAAATAAAAATTCCGTGCCTGTCCTCCGAAATTTGAATTTTTAAAACTGTTATTTTTCCATACGTTTGTACGCCGTTTGTACTGTTTGTACATTCAACCTTTTCGTTTGTACCCTCTTGGTTAAAAATAAGGGGCAACATTGATTTCGGGGGGCTAACTTCACGCATCCCCCCGAAATTAGAATTTCTCCAATTTTCTTTTCGCATACGTTTGTACGTCGTTTGTACTGTTTGTACATTTTATATTTTAGTTTGTACTCTCTTGGTTGCCCAGATAGCGACAAATCAAAATTTCGGGACTGCCCCCCGAAATTTGAATTTTTCAAATTTGCTGTTTGCATGCGTTTGTACGTCGTTTGTACCTTCCATATTTTCGTTTGTACCCTCTTGGTTGCCCAGATATAGACAAATCGAAATTCCGTGCCTGTCCCCCGAAATTTGAATTTTTAAAATTTTTCTTTTTGCATACGTTGGTACGTCGTTTGAACTGTTTGTACATTCCATATTTTCGTTTTAACCCTCTTGGTTGCGCAGATAGAGACAAATAAAAATTTCGGGACTGCCCCCCGAAATTTGAATTTCTCAAATTTTCCTTTCGCATACGTTTGTACGTCGTTTGTAAGTCGTTTGTACCTTCCATATTTTCGTTTGTACCCTCTTGGTTGTCCCGATACAGACAAATCAAAATTTCGGGACTGCCCCCCGAAATTTGAATTTTTCAAATTTTCTTCTTGCATACGTTTTTACGGCGTTTGTACTGTTTGTAAATTTTATATTTTCGTTTGTACCCTCTTCTGGTTGCCTGTTTCGTTAAGAATACCAGGGGCGGATTTTTGAGATTTTTTAATATTATTATGTTACAATTTTGTGAATATTATTAGCTTAAAAATTTATTGTCAGCTTTACGTGGAGAATATTTTGATCTGTTTCTTCAGGAATACAAGGGGTAGATTTTACAGATTTTTTAATATTACTATGGGGTTACAAGCATACTTTGGACATTTCTGAAGATCAATTTTGTGAATATTATCAGCTAAACAAATTATGGTCACTTTTCATTGGATAATCTTTTGGGCCTGTGTTGTTTAGAGTACTAAGGTTAGATCTTTGTTAATTTTGAATACTATTATGGGATTGGAAGCTTATTTTTGACTTTACTGAAGGTTAATTTTGGGACCACCATCTGCTAAAAAATTCATTGTCTATTTTACGTGCAGAATCGTGGAACCTGTTTTGTTATGAATACTAGGAGCCGATTTTTAGTATTTTTGAATATTAATATTTGATTGCAAGCATACTTTGGACTTTTTTGAAGGTCATTTCGGTGAATATTGTCAAATAAAAAATGTATTGTCTGTTTTACGTAAAGAATCTCTGGACCTGTCTCTTTCTGAATGCTTGGGGAGGATTTTTGGGATTTTAGACAATTATTATTTGGTTGCAAGCATACTTTCAATTTTTCTGAAGGTCTGTTTGTGACCGTTGATAGCTAGAAAACTGATTGTCTGTTTTACGTGGAGAATCTCCGGATCTGTTTGTTTAAGAATACTAAGGGTCGCTTTTTGGGGTTTCTTAATATTACTATTTGCTTGCAAGCATACCTCGGACTTTTCTGAATGTCAGTTTGGTGATTATTTTCAGTTTGGAAATTTATTGACATTTTCACATGGAGAATCTTTGGACCCTTTATCTTTGGACATTAAGAATACTAGGGGTGAATCTCTTTGGATTTCTGAATATTATTATGGTGTTGGGAAGACATATTTGAAATTTTTGGAGGTGAGGATAGCAACAATGCGATTTTTGAGTTAGAAATGTTAGGGATTGTTTTTTGGTATTATGATGTGGTTTGGCACACATCCTGGAGTTTTATGAAGGCGCATATTGTTACTAGATTGGATTTTTACATTTAATAGTTGTTTTACATGGCGACACGCTGAAAACACCAGTTCCCGTTAGATCACTGAAGTTAAGCAGTGTTGGGCGCGGTTAGTACTTGGATGGGTGACCGTTCGGGGAATACTGCGTGTTGTTGACCCGTCGTGGGTGTGGCGGACCCACACTGGTAGTATTTATCCACCTAGAAACACTACCCGAATCGGGTAGTGAGGCAATGAACTTTCGAGTTCGAAATGCTAATCAATTTTTTTTTTTTTACATGGCGACACATTGGATGTGTTTTGTAAAAGGTGCTGGGGTTCTTTTGTGGTAGTTTCGAAATTGGAAAAAAGGAGTTCCTTAAAAAGGAAATTTACTAGTCTTTCTGGTGGTTTGAAACGGGTATCAGAGCGTACAAAGGTATTTTTCTGATAAGCAAATTTAATTTTTCTTTTTTACTGTAAAAATCTCATAATAGCAAAAGTGTGTACCCTTCTTACTATTGATGATAATTTGTTACAATTATGTTTGTGCAAAAGAAATTATTCAAAGCGAGTAAAAGTAAGAAACTGAATACTGTTTATGGACTAACAGATAAAATTGTTTATAAATCATCTGTTTAGTATTATATATTCATATACAATATATAAAAGTACATTGGTTCCTTTATGTATATTATTTAAGTTAGACATTACAGTTAAGGTAATAATAATCAGTCGCTGATGCGTGATCAGTCATATAAGCGTACAGTTTACGTGACAAGATAATATATTGACATATAAATATTTCTGAAACATGTATTTTTGTTAATATATTCTGCACTACATGTAGTAGCACTCAGAATATCTAAATACGAGAACAAGAAATGAGTGATGGTTTTATACTTTTGTTTAAATTTTCACCATCGACCCTTAAAACTTTTCTATTGATGTCATTGCGCTCTTCGCACGGGTGTAAAACTCATGTATACTCACCACTGCTTATAAATTATCGTAAACTTGTAACACCACAAAAAAAAAACAATAAAATAAAAAACCAAACAAAATTTTGATTTATCTCTATCTGGGTAACCAAGAAGGTACACACGAGAAATGTACACACAGTGCAAACGACGTACAAACGTATGCAAAAAGAAAATTTGAAAAATTAAAATTTCAGGAGGCAGTCCCGAAAAATTGATATGTCTCTATCTGGGCAACCAAGAGAGTACACACGAAAATGTGGAATGTATAAACAGTAAAAACTACGTACAAACGCATGCGAAAGGAAAATTTGAAAAATTCAAATTTCGGGGGGAAGGCAGGGAATTTTGATTTGTCTCTATCTGGGCAACCAAGAGGGTACAAACTAAAATATGAAATGTAAAAACAGTATAAACAACGTACAAACGTATGCAAAAAGAAAATTTAAAAAATTAAAATTTCGGGGGGCAGTCCCGAAAAATTGATATGTCTCTATCTGGGCAACCAAGAGAGTACACACGAAAATATGGAATGTATAAACATTAAAAACGACGTACAAACGCATGCGAAAGGAAAATTTGAAAAATTCAAATTTCGGGGGGCAGGCACGGAATTTTGTTTTGTCTCTATCTTGCAACCAAGAGGGTACAAACGAAAATATGAAATGTACGAACAGGACAAACGACGTACAAACGTATGCAAAAGTAAAATTTGAAAAATTCAAATTTCGGGGGGCAGGCAAGGAATTTTGATTTGTCTCTATCTGGGCAACCAAGAGGGTACAAACGAGAATATGAAATGTACAAACAGTACAAACGATGTACAGACGTATGCAAAAAGAAAATTTGAAAAATTCTAATTTCGGGGGGCAGTACCGAAATTTTGATTTGTCTCTATCTGGGCAACCAAGAGAGTACAAACGAAAATATGAAATGTACAAACATTACAAACGACGTTCAAACGTATGCGAAAGGAAAATTTGAAAAACTCAAATTTAGGAGGGGCAGGCATGGAATTTTGATTTATCTCTATCTGGGCAACCAATTAACGAAAATATGAAATGTACGAACAGGACAAACGACGTACAAACGTATGCAAAAAAGAAATTTGAGAAATTTTAATTTCGGGGGGATGCGTGAAGTTAGCACCCCGAAATCAATTTTGCCCCTTATTTGGTAACCAAGAGGGTACAAACTTCAAAAACGTTAAAAATATATGGAAAATTGTACGTCTCATGCATGTTGCAATTATTTTTCAAATTTTCGAGAACTTTTGTCTTTTAAACGATGGAAAATAGTTTTACAATATTATATAACTTATCACGTTACTTCAATTTGATAATAATAACTTATCGGTCTTATTCGCATTCAGAAAGCAGTTAGAACTAAAACGGAAAGCGAATTCTATTCCCTATACTCAACAATATCATATTGGAACGATATTTTAGTAGAAAACATGTGGATAATTACAGGAATTGTAGTTTTACTTTTGACTGCAAATATTGCGAGAATAGAGTGTGATGAGGTACGTCCTTATTATATTAAATTATATATCATTATTATATTTAAAGCTCAATAAAATGTGTTCGTACTTTATATTTATTATTTGTCGTTAAATTTATCTTTTTTGAAGGAAATTCCCGTCATCATAACTTATAAAATTGTGGAGTTTAGAGTTGAGCCCGGTAATGAATTTATAGAAGAAAAAGGAAATAACTCGATCGTTTGGAAGCAAGCTGTTGATGGACAGTCTGGCATACGGGTAAAATTAAATAACAGAAACAATTTCTTCAGAATATACTTCATTTTTTTACACCGTTTCAATTTAATAGGTACACTATATGGGTGAAAAACAAGCTCATTTCGGCGCGTTGGGATTAGCTATACTAGATTGGGGTTTATTGTGTAGTTCGGGAAGGAATCCTGAAAAAGACGCACAGATTGTATCTTTCTTGGCAAATGGAGAACACTGTCCTATTCAGAAGGTAATATTTTTAATAAATAAGTTGGTACACGAATGAAGAAAGAGAACAAATTAAAGATAAAACGCTATTCGCATCTTCTATAGAACTGCAAAATATCAAAAATTCCAAATGTGTGTTTCAAATGCATATGTACTATTTATACAGGGAACAACTATCAGTTTAGGTAGAGAATTGAAAGATAAGTCAATGATACACAAATCCGAAGGATGTGATGGCGAAAATGCTGTAATGATTTTATTTAATATGAGGAAAAACAAAAATATAGCCTACATTTTTTTAGAAGTGAGAGTTTCTGGTGAAGAATGTCCTACCCCTACCATCAGCACCTCTACAGAAATTGAAGACTTATCCTCCAAGCTTGAGACAGTGGAGAAGTCGATTGACAAACTGTCAAGCCGGGTGAAACATTTGGAAGCTATTGTGAATTAAAGCAGGAGAACTAAAATAATTACGGTTAACATAATTGTATCATACTTATTCTAGCGGTACATAAGACACACACTATAAATAATACTTTCTACGAATTGAAAAATTCAAACGGCTATATGGTAGTTAAACGTTAAAGAACAATTTTGTTGGTCGCAATGTTTCGCACTGTTTTCTTTTCAAACGTCGAAACAAAGGGCATAGAATAAAAAAATTATGAAAAACGTAATTTCAATTTTTTCAAACAAAAAAATATATATTTTTCTTTTCGGCTCAAATTAATACCTTTTTTAAAATATACCCTGTAAGAATTATTTTTGTGTGAAAGTGCATCATTTGAAGAGTCAGAAGTTCAATTTGGTGCGAAAATAATTAAAATTGAAAAAATTATATAATTGTATTTAAGAAACGGCATTTTTTAATTTGCTCTGCCGATTTTAATTTTATAAACTAGTTTAATTTATTTATATTAATTCCAAAACTATTTCCTCTTTATTTTGAGGAGTTAAAAAATTACATGAATTTTTACAACCCGAAAAAATGCATTCTCTGGTTGCAGTAAGCACCCTAAGTTGGTAATGGGTCCATCTGACCCAGTGTGCCCTTTACGTTCCATACAGGAAGTCCGCTGGTTAAGGGTTAAAAATGATATAATCTTGTATAGTTTCCCCTCATTTTAAAAACACTGTGAATTCAAGAAGCTTTATTATATACTCTGTTAATTATACATTCTGTTAATTTGAGGTTTTGGAGAATACAGCTTTAATGTAGTAGAAGTTGAATTTCTAAGTATTACGATGTACTCGTATGTGGTACCAAATTTATTACTATTTCATTAAGGGTGTTGGTTAACTCCGACTGCAATAATTATTTTCGCGGAAATTATGAATTTTTCGAAAGGGAGACATCTGCGGATAGCAGAAGACAGCATTTGAACGGGGAGAACCGCTCGCAAATTTATTTTTTTACTCACAATTCTGACATCACAGAAGCATTTTCAGTTCTCATCCAATGTTCGAAGACCCAAAACTTGAGAATGGCGAACCTTAATTATGCGAAATACGTCGCGAAATGGAGAAAAAACCGAAAGAAAATTGAGATGTCCCGTGTATGTGAGGACCATAAGCCTGTATTTGTAAGCAGCAAAATAAACTCGACATACAGTCAAATTCGCACTCCGAATCTCCAATGCTCTGAAGTCCGCACCACACATTGCCACTCGCGAAATCGGGGCACCCTTCCTTATCGACCGCGAGTCCAGGCTTCGAGTCTCCAGTCTTTGATTGAGAAATAAAATAAAAAATGTGAATAAAATTGACTACAAAAGATTAAAAAATTTGTTGCAAACAGCATCTGCAAATTCACCAATTTTATAGATAAATGGAAAGCTGTTTACGAGAAAACGTGTTACAAGAAATCCGCGTAAAACAAAGTAATGGTCTAGGTTCAAGGCTACAGATTCTCCCGTCATGCGTTCGCGTCCTCGTACTCTCGTCAATTTTTTTTTTTTCTAATTTTTTTTTCAATTCATTACCGTGAATATGCATAAATATTACAAAAATAATAATAAATATTAATATTTGTTGAATAGGGTGGAGCCAGAAAAATCTTTTTTGTGATAAGCTTTTTGAGGGCGCGGGTGCTAAAAAATGCCCTTTATCCCCCAATAAATTATCAATAAAATGAAGAACATGAATAAAATCAATCAAATTAATAATACGAATAAAGCGGATAAAATGAACCAAATAAATGAAATCAATAAAATCAATTCAATCAGTGAAACCGATATAAATTTTATTTAATTGATTTGATTGATGCTGTTCATTGATTGTTCAATTGATTTTAGTGATTTCATTCAATTTATTGATTTCAGTGATTCATTTGATTGTATTTTAAAAAAATGGAATATTTATATTGATTTTCTTTATTTTATTACAAAATACAATGAAATGAATCAATAAAATCAATAAATTGAATAAAATCACTAAAATCAAGAAAATGAAATTATAATCAATAACTTAAAATTATGCTGATTTCAGTGATTTCATTCAATTTATTGATTTTTTTTATTCATTTCATCATATTTTTTAATAAAATAAAGAAAATCAGTATGAATATCCGATTCTTTTATTAAAAAATACAACCAAATGACTCAATGAAGTCAATAAATTGAATAAAATACTAAAATCAAATTATTATTTGTAAAATCGAAATTGCACTGATTTTAGTAATTATAGTGATTTTTTTCAATTCATTGATTTTAATGGTTTGATTAATTTTATTGTTTCTATTGATTTTAATAATTTTATTGATTTTCATCAATTTATTGCGTTTTTTATTGTAAATATTAAAAATTGTTATTAAAAAATACAGTCAAATGAATCAATGCAATCAATAAAATGAATAAAATACTAAAATGAAATTACTATCAATAAAATCAAAATTGCCCTGATTTTAGTGATTTTATTCAATTTATTGTTTTCATTAATTTATTTTATTGATTCTATTGAGTTTGTTGATTTGATTGCTTTGATTGATTCTGTTTAATCTATTGATTTTTTATTTTAAATATTTGACTTTTTTATTAAAAAATACAATCAAATGACTCAATGTAATCAATAAATTGAATAAAATACTAAAATCAAATTATTATCAATAAAATCAAAATGGCACTGATTTTAGTGATTTTATTCAATTCATTCATTTTATTGCTATGATTTATTTTTTTGATTGATTCTATTGATTTTAATGATTTTGTTCATTTAATTTTATTGATTTTGTTCAATTTATTACTTTTTTTATTGTAAACATTACAATTTTTTATTAAGAAATCAAATCAAATGAATGAATGCAATCAATAATATATTGCAATAAAAAAATCAATAAATTGAACAGAATCAATCAAATCAATCAAATTAACAAAATCATAGAATATAATATGGCCAACGGCCATACCACGATGGAAACACCAGTTCTCGTTAGATCACTGAAGTTAAGCAGCGTTGGGCGTGGTTAGTACTTGGATGGGTGACCGTTCGAGAATACTACTGCGTGCTGTTGGCGTCGTGGGTGTCGTCAGCCCACACTTGTAGTTATTTACTACAAGAAACTATCCGCCTAGAAAACACTACCCGTATCAGGTAGTGCCACGCCTACCCTGAAAGGGAAATGGCTTAATGGTATACATACATACATACATAGAATCATTAAAATGAAATAAATCAATAACAACAATAAAATCAATAAATTGAATAAAATCACTAAAATCAGTAAAATGTAGATTTCATTTATGTGTTTTTTTACTGGTTTTGTTGATAATAAATTGATTTTATCGATTTTAGTAATCTCATTCAATTTATTGATTTTATTGAGTCATTTGATTGTATTTTTTAATAAAAGAATCGAATATTTATACTGATTTTCTTCATTTTATTATAAAATACAATGAAATCAATAAAAAAAATCAATAAATTGAATGAAATTAGTAAAAACAATGAAATCAAATTATTATCAATTAAATTAAATAAATGAATAGCACCAATAAAATCAATAAATTGAATGAAATTACTAAAATCAAGAAAATCAATAAAGTCAAAATTATACTGATTTTAGTGATTTTATTCAATTCATTGATTTTATTGATTTTTAGATTGTATGGATTTTATTGATTTCATTGATGTTGTTTATTTGATTGATTTTGTTGATAATAAATCGCTTTTATTTATTTCAGTGATTCCATTCAATTTATTGCTTTTATTGATTTATTCCATTCTATTTTTTGATCAAAAAAATCAAGGAGATCAATAAAATCATTGAAAACAAAAAAATAAAATTATTATCAATAAAATAAAAAATAAAAAAAAGCAATAACACCAATGAAATCAATAAATTGAATAAAATCACTCAAATCACTAAAATGAGTGCAATTTTTATTTTATGGATAATAATTTGATTTTTGTTTGTTATTAAATTTATTGACTTCATTGAGTCATTTGATTGTATTTTTTAATAAAAGAATCCGATATTCATTCTGATTTTCTTTATTTCATTGAAAAATACGATGAAGTGAATCAAAAACATCAATAAATTGGATGAAATCACTGAAATCAGTATAATTTTGACTTTATTGATTATAATTTGATTTTATTGATTCATTTCATTGTATTTTGTAATAAAATAAAGAAAATCAATGTAAATATTCGATTAAAAAAAATATATAATCAAATGTATCACTAAAATCAATAAATTGATTGAAATCACCAAAATCAATTGAACAATCAATGAACAACATCAATCAAATCAATAAAATAAAATTTATATCGGTTTCACTGATTTCATTGACTTTATTGATTTTATTGATTTCATTTATTTGATTCATTTTATCCGTTTTATTCGTTTTATTAATTTTATTGATTTTATTCATGTTCTTCATTTTATTGATAATTGATTGGGGGATAAAGGGCATTTTTCGGCACCCCCGCCCTCCAAAAGCTCATCACAAAAAAGATTTTTGTTGTTCATGGTTATTTTGCGCGGATTTCTTGTAAACCTTTTTCTTGTAACCCGCTTTCCATTTATCTATAAAATTGGTGCATTTGCAGATGCTGTCTGCAAAAAAATTTTAAATATGTTTTAGTAAATTTTATTCACATTTTATATTTTATTTCTCAATCGAATACTGGAGACTCGAAGCCGTGTGATTTTTTTCCATTTCGCGACGTATTTCGCAAAATTTAGGTTCGCCATCCTCAAGTTTTGGGTCTTCGAATATTGGATGATAACTGAAAATGCTTCTGTGATGTCAGAATTGTGAGTAAAAAAATTAATTTGCGAGCGGTTCTCGCCGTTCAAATGCTGTCTTCTGCTATCCGCAGATTTCTCCCTTTCGAAAAATTCATCACTTCTGCGAAAATAATTATTGCCTCAGCAAAAGGCTTCATTCCTATACATTTCGTTGATCCGAGGATTTCGCAAAATCCCGGATATTTGACAAGTTTTCTTTCTTTTGCTCTCAAATACTTGGGAAAAATTATATATGGAGTCAGTGCCGTGCCTATAACAAAAATGCAAGTCGGAGTTAACCAACAGCCTTAACATTGATTCCTACGAAGATGATTCAAATGATTTGTTTTCCCTAATTCTTTCATTATTCGGCACGATGTGTTATTTGCTTGATAAATATCTCAGAACATTGAAAACAGAGTAAGATATTTTTAGAATCTGGAATGAACAAATATTTGACTTAGTCATACAATTCGGTTTTTACATTTTTTCTCGCGATCATTTTGCTTTAAAAGGAAAAGTAAATTCAAGAAATCACTAGCAAATCGTTGTATTGCATTTTTTATTTTCACCGTAACGTTACATTAAGACCAAAGTTATAAAATATTTTTCCTTGAAATTCTTTTAAAATTTGTTCATATCATATGAAAGATAGATTAGAAACGAGTAGGCTGCGTTTCAGATAGAGAAGATAAGAATGAAAAATGAACCAAGATGGAATTGACATGTAAAAAATGTTTATGAAAAATGCCTAACACTGTATAAAAATATAACGTGTAAACCGAATATTAATTAAAATTCATATTTCGCTTATTCAATTTTTTTCATTCTTTATGTATTCTCGTAAACTGAACCAGTGAAATTGTCACTGTTCGAATCAGTATTTTGGATTATCACTGGTGAACCAGTTATTTTCCACTTTGACTGGATGAACCAGCAAGTGACTCCACTAAAATAGCGTTACTGAATATACCAGTGATTTTTTAAAAGACAATTTTTAAAAGATAATTTTACAACCGTTACCACAATAGTGATGAATGATAAGTGCGTACGACCAGATGACCACTGATACTGAGAAACTAGTGAACCTCACTGGTTAAACCAGTGCCAGAACTCCACTGAATGAACCAGTGAATTCTCACTGATTGTCAGTGACATACTTTTGTCTGTTTTAACCAGTGGGATTTCACTGATTTATTTCAGGAGAGTGGCTGTATTTATGAGAAAAGAGGAAGTTTTCGACAAAAAGGAACATTTCCAATGCTGTGTAGTTATGTTCAGTTGTTCATTTCACGACTTTGCCAAATTCATTTTGAGGTGTCGGTGATTGATTTTTGAGGTTCGAAAATCCAAAACTAATTAAATAGATACTGAGCATTCACGATTCATAAAAAGCAATTTCTGAGGAACAAGAAAAAAACAAACAACAATCATAAGAACGTGGATATAAATAATTATAGTGCGTATAATTCACTGAAAGATTCCTTCTCTTGGTTGTCGTTCATTGACAGATAGGTATTTCGTTCACTGGTTTTGAAGATACGATGAGAATATTACATATCTGTTACGCGTACTTGAGTTTGAGAATAATATTTATTTAATTATATTGCTAAACATAATGAACTAACTTCTGAAAGTACTACAAGATAAGAAATACCTTTTTTTCTTACATAGACAGGATTTTCAAATTAACATCACTAATTTTCATAGTGTCAACAAGCCCTTCTAAAGTTGGCAACTAAAACTATTATCTAATGAATATAAATTCACTAATTTTTTCTTAAATAAATATTGAAATGCAACTTACATGAATAATGGAATATTTACGCACGTACAAGTTAAAACAATGATATCATATAGCTATATTGAGAATGTCAGAACTCTGAATATGGCGCTAATGTAATAGGATCAATTTTAACAGAGGTTGAAAATTTACAGTTGATTGAACAGTTTACCTTACTAATAAACAGATAACGGCCTATACTTGAAATGAAAATAAGTGGAATTAAGAACAGGAGTAGTTTTGAAAGTTTCGTAATTTTTTTAAACTTTGCTTAAAACTTATTTTATTTATCTATTCTCCTTACTATATCCAACAATTTGTGCTTGAAGTTTCGATTTTGTATGTCTTGTAAAACTCATGGCTTCACATAGCTAATGTAAAAATATAAAAGTCATTAAATAGAGGTTACAGTGGGCTGTTTAAAAAAAGCATTATTTATTCCAATATATATTTTCGTTTAATTTATTTAAAACTTAATGTTTAAAATATCGGCTCGTCGTCCTGAAGTTCAGGATAAGTAGTCAAATATTTTTCATAAGTTTGGCTAGTCGTGCCGAGATTCCGGGACGACTATTCCATCCTTTTTTTAGCTGTGCCAATTTTGCGGGACGCCTGCATGCAGCAATAATTTTTATTAAATTATTAAGAATAGTAATTTTACCTGTAAAAATAATTGAGTATGCCTTAAACTATTTCTGTTAAAACACAGTCAATAAAATTCATTTTTTAGTTGCTTGGAATGTTCTTTTACTGCACTCATTTTTAAGACATTTATCATTCCAATAGTTTAATCGAAAAATCTCCCGTAGTATTGGTTTTTTGGAAATATCGGTTTTCTTGCTTGAATCTTTAAGGGATGTTGAAACGATTCCCAAATATCCTTGATATACAAAATTGTGAATCTGTCAAGTTCATGGTTGTAAAGCTTTTATTTCAATAATTGATTTCAATAACAGAGGAATTTTTCTAATTAAATACATGTAAAAATTGGATGTCATGCAATTGTTTGAGTGAAAACTGTCTATTTTTAATTTGATTTTCTTTCGAAGCATTGATCTGCAGGTTCAAAGTTACCAAAAAATTGTGTAGCTTGAAATGTTGACAAAAAGCCATTTTCTGTACATTTGATGCTTCGTTGCCGCTGATCAAAGTCACGTCGATGCAGACTTTTAAGCTATTATTGTTGCTACTAATAAATGGGGGAGTTTGTTCATATTTACAACAACGAATGTAAAATGAATTTGTTGAGATTATTTCCATGAATCTGATTTCGGATCTTTCCACTTTTTTGCATTTTTATTGCAGTTTTTTGAAAAAAATAATATCTTAAATAAGAGAAAATTTACTTAATTGAAAGAAAGGATCGTAGTGAATACGTCCTATGAAACATTTCTTCAATACAAAAAAATGGTTTCACCTAAACCAAAAGTATTAAATTATTGTTGCAAATGAACATTTATTCCAGTCAGTGGAATGTTAACTAAGCGAAAGAACGTTGTTATTGGTTGAAAGAAATAAGAGCTTTGTATTTAAAAATTAGATCATTAGGTCAATTAGTCAAATTTTATTTTGAATCAAGTAAATATTTCCTTCGAACAAATTCAAGTTCATCGACGGAAGTGAAAGTTTTTCTCAATTGGAAGACTTGATTTCTTGGTTCAAAGGGACATACTTACAAATTGTTGGTCAATTTTGAGTCGAATGTCAATTTTGGGCCCTATATTTAATTTTTAAGTCGTTGAAACCTCCCAATTGCAAACTTTCCCTCCCCTACTCCAACTAGTTTTCCCTCTCCTCACTTCCCCTCACTATCCGACCTTTCCACTTTCCCTTAATTTCCTTCCTTAGAAAAAAATTCGACGGACGGACGGACGAACAACTATAAAATAAAAATTTATCTACATTTTCAGTTTCTGATAACCAAAATGGATATCGTACTCGTGAACCAAGATCTCTGGATACAGAAGTCATTGACGCTTTTATCAGAAATACGAGCCTAAAACATACGGGCGTTGAAGGAAGAATAAATATTCTTGGAAGCTCAAATAAACCATAATTGATTCAGAACTGAAAAAAATGTTAATTTTCAGAATCTTTCTTAATTAACGAGTTTGCTAATAGATTCTACTTGAAAAAAGTTACAAGCTCTGTTATATTCGGCTTTATTTGAGACATAGCAAAATCTAGCAAAAAAGGTTTTAAAATGAAACTTTCACCAGGAAGACTCAAAATTATAAGTATTATAAGTCCTAAACTTTTTTC
Source organism: Andricus quercusramuli (assembly GCA_932178445.1). NCBI lineage: Eukaryota > Metazoa > Arthropoda > Insecta > Hymenoptera > Cynipidae > Andricus > Andricus quercusramuli. The sequence continues at coordinate 195,421 of CAKNXH010063126.1, forward strand.
GAATGGCATACGTTTATCTAATATCAGAAGGTGTAACAAAAGCAACATTTTTAACAATTTTTTTCTCAGTATTTTTTATTTTACTCTATAATGTATAATCAAAATATAATATACACCATAATAATTTGAATCCATCTGAACTTTTTTTTTGATATTTCATTCTGTGCGATTGTGTGAACAAGAAAGCATATAAATACAGATGCAAGATTATAAAATTAAAGTGCTTTTGTTACCGTTTAAAATGTAATATTTTTACTGTCAATGCTAAGCTGCTGAATAATTGAAGAAATTAAAATAATGAAAATAATCAGAAATATCGATTTCTGATATGTATTAAATTTTTCTGTTCTGATTCTTAAAAAAATTAATATGATAGGCTAAGATTGGACCAGGGCTAAATCAATGGATTTCGGGGTTGAAGCAAGATTCGGCCAGGACTGAACCAATGTTGGTTCAAAGTTGGGATAGATCTATGCTAAGACCAACCTATAAGAAACCCATCCAGGTCGTGGGCGCTTACCGCCGTCTTGTCGGCCTAATCTTTCAATTTAAAAAATGGGCCACATGACTTTTAGTACTGCCCAAGTGCCCCTGCAAACTTTTAATTTAAGTTATTCGTTTATCTTGGCAAATCTACTATTTCTAGTCCTGTATCTCGTGGCGAATAGACTATTCAGAGGAACATTCTCCACACTGAGAAACCCTTGTTTGTATTTCTTGTTAAAAATCACACTAGATTTCACTATCTGAACTTTGCAATGAGAGGCAAAAAGCAAATTTTAATAATATTTACTAACCTCAATAGTAACTCGTAGCTACTCAAAGAATTATAAAATATATTGGAATAAAAGTTAAAACAATTGCATTTATTGTAAAAGACATTTGAAGTATTTATTAACCTCTGTAGTAAAACTGCAAGTCTGCACTATTTACTAATTTTGGTAGGAGAAAATAGTAAATTTGTTGGACTAATATCTGTAGAAGATAACAGTATTTACAAAGTGCTGTAGTAAAATGATGCGCAGGGACCGTGCGCACCGAATTACTGACTGGTTAGCAAAATCTGCTTCAGTGGGAATAGTAAAAAAAATAAATACGTGTTGCTAACTTTCACACAAGCCTACCTACACACATGTTCTACATTTAACGCATAATTCACATTTATTTAAATTAAGAATTGACAACATTAGAAATTACATATATGTATATATTCTTAAAAGATAGTATTTTATGTTATAAAGCTGAAACAGAAAAATCGGGTTAGAAGAAAACGAAGGCTGGCGGGAATCGAACACGCGTCTCCGGGACAGCAGTCGGGCGATGATCCATCTACCTATAAGACATTGTGGGACTCAGAATGAAAACTTCCATATGACCTAGATGATAGAAAGTTTATTGGTTCTAATTCTTTTAATCCTTAATTGATTAATATTCATGATATTTTTATAATTTTAAACAACAAAATTTTTAATGTAATTAAAATAAGTAAATATTTTTTTTTAAATTATGTTTTTTGCGGATTTTGCATTGAAACATAAATTAGATGTCATTTTCGCAACCTAAAAATATGATCGGCGATCGACAAACGTCAGATGCACTCGGCTGCGCTCGGTCCAAGGCTCGATACTTTCTGCTAAATCAGTTAGTAATATTTAGGACCAAATTTAATAATTGGTATTAACCTTTGTTACAAAAAGTAGGAAATGTCCATAATTCACATCGTGTTCCTACAGACAATAGTAATTTCTTCTACATATTTAGTATATCATGTTATTTAAAATACTTATTACATTTATTTTTTTTGTACAATTTATTAATTTCTCTACTAATTTTTCCTACATCGGATTTTACTACAGAGAGTAGTAAGGATTGCTATTACCAAATAGGAAATCTTCTTATAAAAATAGTATAACTTATTATTTATGTATTAAAATTTCAAAATTTAAGCATTTTGCCCCCATTTGCTATCCGTTTTAGTAATTTTTCTAACCTAAAGTTTCTCAGTGCAGTATTGGTACACTCACGTTGGCACATTATTCATTTATTAGTACTTTAACTCTTCCATTATTATTATCGAGATCCTCTCTAGGAGCAATGAACGGATACAAACGTCCAAAGAAGATTATTCCAATGACGTACTTGAGATCCGCATCTAGTTCTACATCGTAAAATCCTGCTGGTAAAGGTAAAGTTTCACTTATTGGTGCCCCACCATATGGTATACTTTGGTAAAGATGAACATGAATTATTTCAAGGAGAGTAGGATGAACTCTGGTTTTATGCGGCCAAGTCAATTCTAAAGAAGAAAATATAGGTGGAAATCAATTACTGTATTGACTATTCAATTCGTTGAGTAAATCATAGTTTTTGTTTTCTAGAAAGAGCTTAACTGATACATTAGAGAAAGGAAATAAAAATGATTTCGAGAAGAGGTCGGTAAGGCCCCTCATGTCAGTGACATCTGTTTCAGTTTCTTTGGTTGTTTTTGTGCCCGTTTATACTTCTGCATCAGTATCAGTTTTCTTATCCGGTTTAATATGCGTGTTGATTTGCCTTTGTGTTTCAGTATTTCACAGGTTCATTTCTCGAAGTACTGCCTATTATTCTTTTACCTGGGCAGAACGAATGTTTCATGCACCAAATTTCAGACCAAACAGTTTCACACGGTCCCCATACAATATTGGTATAATCACTTTGGCATTGTTGCCATTTATGAGTATTTTAACACATTCATAGTTATTATCAAGATCCGTCATTATCGTAATGCAATTTGTCAACAATATTGACCCCTTCCCCCAGGTAACGTTTTTTCGACTTTTCTCTGTAATTTTTTAGCCATTGTGTAACGCTAGACTAGACCCCCACATCCCTAAAAGTATTATGTAATTTCATGGAATACCCCTTATCTCTTTCTATAGACGCTTCCCCTTCTTCAGTATTCGTTCGCGTTTGCAAAATGCAGTTTAAATTATAGCTATGATTATACTTACCAATAGGATCAGGGAAAACTGCTAATGTGAAACACAGAATACCAGTTACTATCCTCATTTTCTTGAAATAAAGAAAACCCGCTTATGAAGATTTTCTACAAGAATGTTCTTCATAATGTTGCAGTACCTATATATTATATTAGGAGCTATCTTATTCATCCTTCTGAATTATTTGTACTTTATTAATCTGTTGCTCAAGCACTGAAGTTGCAAAAATACTCTGAATTATGACATTATTGTATAAAATTTAGATGGAACAAAGTGACTTATTTCGCAATGGAAAGATAAGATTTTTTAAGAAACACGACATTTTGTCTTTGGAACAAAAGAATAAAAGGTACATTCACGTATTTTCAATTTTGTGTACTCAATTTTTGCATTAAAAATACATGGCGGTGCCCTATGTATTTTTATAAATGAAACATAACATAAGACTCTAAGCTGTAATTTGTAATAAAACTAGTGCAATTTATTTCTTTTTATTTATTATTTATTCACTTATTTACATTATTATTTACTTATTTATTGATCTCTTAGAAATACTTCCCCAAATGTGTCTTATGTATTGATTTTTTTTATTTTAACGTCCTAACCCCTTCCGGCAGGTTCCAACAACCACCTTCTAAGCGAGAATTAAGTATTTGTAGTGATAGAAATATCGAATACAATATCCTAACCAATTCACCCGATAACTTGAATACAGTTTCAGATAAATATATAAAACATGCAAGGCTTACTTTCACCATTTCTATCTCAAAACTCATATAAAAATTTTCGCAAATATTGATTACGTTCCTTTTAGCCCTTAATGATATTTAAAAATTGAGTTTTTTGGGTAACACTTTTCCATTCACATAATTCAAAGTAGATGCAAGATTTTTTTTATTGTGCTTTCAGCATATTTCATCAGCTAATATTTTAATTGAATTTTTTTTTGACAAATCATAACAGAATTGATCAAAGTAGGCGCCATGCGCCTACGAAAAAAGGGTTTTGTAGTCTGTTAAGACGTTAACAAGTCTTTAAAACCTCCCCTCCCATACATTCCCCCTACTAATCTCCCTTCTTTCCCCTCTCCTCCTCAACTTCTTTTTTCTGTACTTCGCCCTCACCTCACTTCCACAGCCAGCATTCTCCTTCCGCAACTTCCGTTCCCCAGCCATCACTTTCCCTCCCCTACTTAACCGCACTACCCTACTAGTCCTCCGTTCATTTCCCTCACTAGCATCATTTCCAAACATTTTCCTCACTTCCAATAATTTCTCCTACTTCCTCTCACTGTCTTCATTTCCCTACTTCCTCTACCTAATTTCCCCTCACTTCCTCTACTTCATCTCCCCTTATTTCCCCTACTTCCACTTGACTAATTTCGCCTCACTTCCCCTCTTCTTATTTAATGGAATCCCCCTTCCACCCCTCCCCTACGTCAGGGGTCTCCAAAGGTAGATCCTCTATCTACCGTCGATGTCAGGCCAATTGGACCGTTTACTCATTTTTGACACAGAACTGTCAAAAAGTATTCCCATCCTTCACCTGAGTACCTCGTGGTTCAGATATACAAACCGCATCCTTTCAACTAATATTTTTTGTCAAGGGGTCATGAATTTTCTATCAGTTTTCTGTCAGGCTGCACCTGTGGATTATGGAGACCTTTGCTCTACTTCTACACTTATTTCCGCTCACACCCCACTTCCTCTCCTTCTCCTCCTTCATTTGCCCTCATTTCCCCTACTCCCCCTCCGCTAGTTCTCCCTCGCTTTCCCTACTTTCCCTCTCCACACTTATCTCGTTTAAACCTACTTTTCCTCCCCTTATTTTCCCCCATTGCCCATACTACTACTCCCAATATTTCTCCTGGCTCCTCTTACTTTCTCTACTTTCCCTCCCCTCATTATTCCTCACTTTTCCAACTTCCCTATCCCTCATATCCCCACATTTACCCTCGCTTCTCCTACTTTCCTTTCCCTCATTTCCCCTCACTGCTCCACTTCCTCTTCACTCTTTGCTGCTCACTTCACTTACTTCCCATCCCCTTCATTTATCCTTCTGGAAGATAATACGACGTGCGACTTAAAATAAGATCTTGAAAAACGTGAGACGCAGCAAGAATAAGTGTAACTTTTTTCTCTATACACAAAACTTGTCAAATTATTTTTGTTCAGAGAAAAGTTCAACATAATAAACATTTGTCCAATGTTACGTTTATTGAGGGTTTTTTCGCATGCTCTTAAAGCTTTTACGTGAATATCGAAAAATAAAGAAACAAATTTTTTGCGAATTTTGTTCACAGTATTTTTTATTTTTCTCCATAATGTATCATCAAAATATAACATAAACCGTTATAATTTGTGTCCATCAAAACATTTTTTAAAGGCCGTGGCTACATGCACCGAAATTTTGATACTAATAGCCGTATTTTTTAGATAAGAATAGCAAGAGCTGAAAAAGAGGCTATTAGTACCCAAATTTCGGTGAACATAGTCACATTTTTTCTGTACATGTAGACACTAAATTTTTTGATTTCCATAATAAACATTTTGAATCGCCCGTGTGGAAAAATCTTCTATCGCTGGCCCTGCCCAGATCAGACCGTCAGGTTTCAGTCTTGATGCTGATTAGATGGTCTGACCTGGGACTAGCCAAAAGTGTAACGTTTTTTGGCTAGCCTCAGGCCGGACCACATGGTCAGCCGTTAGTTATTGGCTGGTCAGCTATGGTCAGCTACCAGATAATGGCTAATTAGCCAGTAGTTGGAGACGGGTCAGCCGCTGGCGGGACTCCTTTTATTTTGTTATGACTTGAAAAAAATCATTTTTCACTATAAGTGTATTTAGCTGATCAACGCCAAACCTCGATTAGATCGGACTGACAAGTTAATAAGAAAAAATTCATGTTTTGATAGTGTGAATTTCTCATGTATTCTTATTGTTTTTGGATAGCTGAGCAGCGCCAGTCTTAGACCAGCCACTCTAGATAAAGCCAGATATGAGCCAGAGCGGACATCGGACTGGACATTAACAACTGTAATCTATTCGGATTTCCGAGTTCATTTTGAGCTGGCCTCGGTTCGGATTTCAAAATTGAAGTTTTCAAATCTTGAACTATGTTTTTACGTCAATCCATTTCAATTGAGACTTAATGAACTTATGTAGTATCAGAAATCTGACCCATTTGACTAATCGAATCTTAAAAATATTTTCACATCCCTAAAACAAGATGAAATTTTTTTAAATAAGACATTAAGTGTAATTTTTTGTAAGAAAAGGAACGCCTTTCAACTTAGACCAATTATGACTTGTTTTTTTTGTGTGGGGTCCTTTGTTTTCCATTTAAAATGAAAAAGGAAATTGATTAAATTTAATTGATTGGTATCCCGAGCTTGACCGGTGGAGAGAAATCAGCCAGTAGTAAAAGCCTGACTGTGGCCAGACGCGGTATATTTTCAGCAGAGAAATTTCAAATTATTGTCTTATTTAATTTAAACTGCTTCACAGCTAAATTAGACACTTAATTAGCGAATACGAAGAAAGGAAAAAAAACATTATACCCATCAATTATATAATGTCATGTTGGGGAAGGAAACTAGTATTAATGTGATGCCGCAAATGTGACATGCCGCGTATGCGTGACTTGTCTGTGACATGACCCGGATGTGTGTAGTTAAAAATAGAATAATTTACATTTTATTGGACTTGAAACTGAACAATTTTATATCGAAATATGAATAAATTTATTGTAGATTTGATGTTTAAAATTTTACAATTTTAGATTCAATCTCGTAATAAGTAAACAATTGAAGTATTAACAAATAAAAATGTACAATTCTACAAATTGAACACTTTCGAACACATTATGTTCAACATATATGTATAGTAGATGTTTAGATGGCCCCTTTGAGAAATCGTTTTTTTATTTTTATTTTGTTTAATAATTAGTTAGATATCTAATTGGGTAAAAAATGTACATATTGTGTGCGTGCATATTCAGTGCGCTCGCGTAGTTAAAAAAAATATAACGTCATAGAGGAGATGCAATCTCATTATGAACAAGAGAGAGAAATAATCACAGATGATAAGTCATTACGTTTTATATAAATTATGATTAATTGATTATCGAATTGTGAAAATTTTTTATTTTCAATAAACGTTATAATTAAATAAAATTATATTCTTATTTTTTTAAATATTTTGTCTTTTTTGCAAAAGCTATAACAAAATATGAATTCAGTATATGTTAATTAAAGTTTCAAGTTGAATCTCTATAAGCAGAGAATGCGACATTTAGGTTTACGTGCTCTAAAAATTTATTCAATAAAAATGGTTTTAACGTTGACCGCAGATTAAAATGGTTTTGCTGAATGTTGAGTCTACGACAGTTTTCTGGTAGATTACAAATGTGTGAGTCACGCGATGTTCACAGCTGGAAACAAGATTTGAAGCTTTTTTATTTCTGGAATAATTTGCATTTAATATATGTAATTTTTATTGGAAAATTTGTTTCCTGAAATATTCCAAAATTTCTCTGAGGTTTTACGTCATTCTTTTAGGTTAAAATATTTCACCAAGATGTGTAAAAACACTGTTCAATAGATTCTAATAACGAATTTGAGCAATCTCTTTTAAAAATTAAAAAATAAATCAAATAAATTTGCTTGCTCTCACATATATATATATATATATATATATTTGAAATAATAAATAATATTTATTAATATTTCACATGGATTCCGTGATCTCGTCTTACGTATTTTGAAAAATTAGGATTTGCGTTTTGGAGAAAAAGTTAAGAATGAAAGATATTTTGGTTGGCTTATGTCTTTCTTTAAAAATTATCGTAATAAATAACCTTGACCTTCCAATGAGTAGGTTTAGGCTATCACTTCTGTTGCTTATATCTACTCTGTTTGTGCTTTGTACAGGACTGGCGCGTCCTCTTATCACTCTCTCCATGCAAACACATAACGCTTAATTTGACATTATATAAAATATCTCATACTTTGTTTTTATTTTTATCAATTACTTATCATTTTAAAGATCAGAGTTGAATATAAGGGGCCGTTTATAAATTATGTTAACAATTTTAGGCAATTTTTGATCGCCCCCCCCCCCCCCCCGCCCACGCAATGACCAAAATTCTCTCAAAACGAAAATGGGAGAATCAGGAAATAAATTCTTTTAAATATCTAAGCTTTCAAGTCGAAATATATTTCATTGTCAAAAAGATAGTTGCATTTTCTACGAACAAATATTTCCTACAAAAAGATATGAATTTTCAAGCAAAAAATACGAATTTTTCGCAACAAGCAACAAATAATTATTTTTTAATTAAATAGTTGCACAAACAAACCAAATCGTTGAATTTCAATATCAATATTCGAATTTTCAATTAAAATAGATCAATTTGAAACAGAATAGTTCATTTTTCAACTCAAAAAGATACTTTTTGAATCAAAAGTGAAATCATCGAATTTTTCGTTTGAAAAATCAATTATCAACGAAAAGCGAATTTTTAACTAGTTGTATTTGAACAAAAAAGAAAAACTTCTAACCAAATAGTTGAATCCTCAACCAAAAAGATGAATTTTCTAACCGAAGAAACGAATTTTCAACAAAATACATTATTTTTCTACCAAATAGTTCAATTCTAGACTTATAAAGGATACGTTTCTAATCAGAAATAGAATAGTTAAATTTTCAGGCAAAAGACGAATTCTCAACAAATTTTTTGATTTTTTCTGCACGATAGTTAAATTTTCATTGAAATAGTTTAATTTTCAACCAAATAGTTGAATATCCAGCCATTAATATCTATTTTCTACAAAAAAGTTAATTTTGAACTAAATAGATTGATTTTATACCAAATTGTTGAATTTTGAAGCTGAAAAAACAAATCATCTATAAAACAGTTGAATATTCAACCAAAAATATCACTTCATCAAAAAAGTTAATTTTAAACAACAAATTTCTATATTCAACTCATTGTTAATTTTCTACCAAAATGTTGAATTGAATCGAAAATGACGAATTTTCAACAAAATACATTAATTTGATAACAAATAGTTGAATTCTCTACTAGAAAAGTTTAATTTTTGATCAAACTACTTTTTTAGCAAAATAGTTAAATTTTCAACCAAATATGAGAATTTTGAACCAAATGAGGTGAATTCCGAACAAAAAATGTAATAGACTTTTCAACCAAAAAGTGTTATCTAAGTTCATAAGTTTATTTCCAATGACCCCCCCCCCCCCCTTACATGTTACCAACCGTAGTTTTTGGTGCGACGTCCTCCCCCCAAATTGGTAACGTAGAGAAGAAATGATAAAAACTATGATTTTTCGTAAGAGTAATCTTTTGTAAATAATTGTGATAGACATAAGTGTTTTTATTTCATTTCATTTATAGAAACTTTCCGAGATCTGATTTTGAGCAGAAAAAGATAAAAAAGGAAGTTGAGAAAATTATTTTTATAATTACAGTTTTTATTTATTCAAGAGTACATGAGTTCTTATTAAGAGTTTTGAGATTTTCAAATAATTAGGTACTTGTGAAATTGATAAATATGCTTTTTTCCGATCCACTTGACCTATGATAATTGAATCAGTTAGATTTCTCTTCATTGATAATTCGAATAGTGCAATATTCTTCACTGACAGATAATTTATTGACGCAACGCTCTTTTTTATCGACCCAGCAAACCCGAAGATAATTTGTATCCAAAATAGATTGAAAAAGATAAAAACGTTAAAAATAGTTGACAACTGTGTGCATTTACTAATAATTTGTAATTTAAAACTAAATTTACGACTTTAAAAGTATTGCTTCCTCATAGGGGAAGGTTTGTAATGAAGTAAATTTTTAAATCAACTTTTTCAACATATTTCGATATAATTCGACCCTAGGAGTTTAAAAATACAATTTTTGTAAATTTCCCCTGTGTGTGTATGTGTAAGTAACTTTTTAATGCTCACCATATTTCGAAAAGTAACTATAAGAGTTACTATAATGAAATTTGGACGAATTGTAGCTCCGGTTGATATCCAGGTCTGACAGGATTTTAAGCTAGATCGGCCATTGAGAAGTTGTTTTTTATTAAGTTTAAAGGTTTAAAATAATTATCTTGTTTATATAAGAAACTTTTGTTGATATTAAAAATACTGCAATAAGATATTTATTATATTTGTTCGCGTCTTCGAGACCCATCACTCGAACTATTTTTGAACATTTTATAACTTTCGATTATCATTCTTGATTATTCAATAGCGACTTATAAAGTTCAAAAAAAGTCACATTGTATCTATGAAGAAAACTTTGATTTTAATTTGGAACATAACACAACCGTGAGTTAAAAAATTGTTCATTGTAACAGAATACATCGATTGACATTTTGGTGGGCTCTTCGGTTGATTTTCTGAAAAAAAGTTTATCGGTATGACAGAAACATAAGCTTGAAAAATATTGAAAGTATAAATTTTTTTCTTTAGTTAGGGAAAAAGCTTCCTCTATGAGTAAGCTAATTCATTTGATACCTATGAGGAAGCAAAATGCTCATGAAATTAGCACAAATAAATTCACCCATAGTGAATACATCCATAGTACTTCACAGTGGTACTTGTTAATTTCCTTGATGTAATAGCTTCTTTTTATGCAAGCAGATGGATGCGCTTCTCATTTGGAAATTAGACCTCTAATTGTGTAAATCGTCTCTAAATTGTGACTTAAAGAGGGATTTTTAAGTCTTTTAATGGTAAATTAAAATTGATGGTAAGAGAAATGGTTGTATGTCCGGACAGGTGAATTAGTTCCCACAGAGTCGTACCTGGAAGCTCGAGGTACTACGTACACCTTTTAGTTATATCCTATGTTTATATCCCGTCGGAAAATAATCCTACTTCTTATCGCTTGCGTGAGATGCACTGGGATGAAATTACACATCATTGCAGCTATTTCTTATATCCTTACCTTTTATACTTTATTTTCAAAAATCACAAATAACAGCAACGATGTCATTATAAATGATAAAATGATGATATATACAGGAGGCAGAGGGGGTTTCACGAATCGAAAAAAAATTTTCGAATAAAACTTACCTATTTCAAAAATGAGAATCTGACGTGATAAAAAATTGGGTTTCCCATTTTAAATTACAAAGTTACCCCCAATCCTGCCTCCGGGGAGGGGGGGGGGGGGGTAATTTGTTCAAAGGCGCTTTTCCCCCTCGAAAGTGAAAATTTTTTATTACGGATATTTTTTTCATAGGATGCGTATTTTTTGAGATATACGCATTTGACATGAAAGATCCCATTTTAAAATTTTTTTAAATTTTTTTGTCTACAAAAAAAAAAGAAAATATATACATTTTGATGGCCAATTCTATTTTTCAATTTTTCTTAAGAAATGGTTAGGATAACTTGTTGGATGTAGATTTTTGAAATTGTAAAAAAATGTCCTGATTATTTTTTAAAAATTTTCGAAAGTCATTTTATTCTTGTTTCCATTGCAATAGGGAGGAAAAATAGGAAAATCGGGAAATATAAGCTTCAAACGATCGTTTTGTGATAAAATAAAATAACTAATCCTATAGGTTGTCTAAAAAGAGTTTAGAAATAGCTTCACATATGTATTTATAAAATACTGAACTTCTTATCTAATCCTCATGAGATAAAGAAAAATCGTTTAACACTTACTAATTAAGACAAACAGTCTAATTCAGTTTTTTAAATGTATTTTGTAACACCGAATTTGAAGATACCATGTTTCGAGTGCGGGATAAGTGACTAATTTTTTATGAATAGATAATATAAGAAAAAAGTTATTGCTTTTAAATTAAGTTCTCTAAAAATCATTAAATTAAATTTTAGTCTTCATCAGAGAAATAAATTTTTGAATTTAAAAAGTGTCTCGAAAAAGTGACAATTATTATTAATAATTTTTCTTTAACTTCTATAAAAAATGTTTTACATTCGAAGAAATTTCACATTTTCTATTGCTAAATGTTATATTTTCAGTTACAAACGTTTACATTTTAAAATTTTGACGTGTAGGTAAATACTTGAATCTGAAATTCATCGATTTGGAACTGTTTCATTTCAAAATGTTAAAATTTGGAATTATTTGATTATTTGAATTGATTGATTTATTTTAATTAGAAAATGTTTTATTTAGAACACTTCAAGATACGGCGGAGTGAAAATTCTCGTATTAATCAAATCCTTTGAGTAGAGGAGAAAAATGTGTGGTTTTACATCCGAACAAAGTAAAAAAAATTAATCGGTCAATATCTTCTGTTGAATTTTAGAATTTTAAAAATCAAATTTTTTTAAATTCAAACAAAAATTCCTATTTGTTGAAAAATTATAGAGAATTTTTCGTACTTTCAGGTTTTACGAATGGACAATAATACAAAATTATAAATTAAAAAAAATCTTGCTCAACTAAAATTTGTTTGAACATGTGCAAAAAAATTTGTTTTCAATTGAGACACACTTTTTGAAAAAAGTTGAATATGTCCAACCTGAAATTTCTTCAGATCGAACCAAAGAAACATGCTATCATTTTGCTTTCTCGAATCTTAATTTATAATTTATTATTATTATTATTATTCACTAGCAAAAACTGTAAATTCAAAAAATTTCAATTTTCAAATTCAAAAACCGAACAGAAGATATTAACCAATTACAATTTTTTTTTCTGGACACCAACCTACACATTTTTCCCCCTCAACTCAAAACGATTCGATAAATTTAAACATTTTAACTCCACCCTATTTTGAAGTACAAATTTTTTAATTCTGAATCCTGCAATCAAAAAATTTTTCAACTTTATGGCATTCAATTTAAAATAACGTTCTAGAATTTTAAAGGATTGAATTCGAAATTACAATTTTTATTTTTATCTATTTAAAATTGTCGGAATTATAGAGTTTCATTGATTCATTCTGTGATTATGTAAAAGTTCAAATAATAAAATTGTTCATCTATGCTGGCTTTTAATTATAGACTTGTAAATATAAGTGGAAAATTTTCAAGATTTAAATTCGAAGATATAAACATTGTGAACATCATGTTTGAACATTTTTCAATTCTGAACGCATTTTATTTAAAGCAATTAGATTTGAAATGATTTTAATATAAAATTATATAATTGATCTGAATTTGAATCTGCAATTAATACATCTTAAATGCTTTCAATTTAAAAGCAGTTAATATCTAAGTCGAAATTCGAACTACACTTAATCCTAATTGTTAAATACAGAATGTATCTTTTAGTTTAGTTTTGAGCTTACTATATCTTAAAATAAAATAAAAATCATAGGAAAGTTCTGATAAGAAGATTGGCAAAATCGATAAATATAATAGTTTATGAATCTGGCACGAATCTGAAAAGCTCAGAGCGAGAATAAACGTTTGTCTTGCGTGCTTTCTTCAAAGGAGGGAAAAATGACAAGCTTCGTATCGACTTATTTTACCAGCTTGTCGTCAAGCAACTGCATTTCAATATTGTCGCATGATAAGATTCAGTTATAAGTTGTAGTTATATATGGTACCAAATACTCGAAATGGCCATTAACCCTGGTACCAACCAAATAGTTAAATTTTCATCTAAAAACGATTAATTTTCTACAAAAAATTGAATAGTTGAATTTTCAGTTAAAAGATTAGTTTACAAATAACAAAAAAAAAACGAATTTTCAACAAAGTAGATCAATAATCACCCAATAAAATAATATTCAACAAAGTAGTTAAAGTTTCAACTAAGAAGTTGAATTTCAAAAAAAAAATGTATAAATTCACAATTGAAAATTCAATAGTTGAACTTTCAACAAACAATGGGGTAGTTAAATTTCCAGTTAAAACCATTATTTCTCAACCGAAAAATTTATGAATCGCCAACAAAATAGTTAAATTTTACATCCAAAAATACAAATTTTCTGCAAAACAATTCAACTTTTTACCCGAAAATATGAAATTTCGAACGAAAAATTAATTTGAACTTAATAGTGGAATTTTAAACTAAACGCGAAAAATTTTCAACCAAAAATCGAATAGTTACATTGAGAGTTTAAAAAATTGGTAAGGTAGATGTCCCAGTAATCGGGACGGTCCCAGTAATCGTGAGCTTTGAGGTGTAAACGCCAGAATTAAGTATTTTCCGCATAAAAATACAATCCTAAAATATTTTTAAGTAAGGTTGAACAATGCTTGTTGTGGAAATCAAATTAGTTTTTTTATACAAATAGTGTACATGGGTAAAAAAAATTAATTTGTATTGCCGGTGGCGGTGAATCACGAAACGTGGAAAATAGCTTAACATTTGGGTTAGGAAAGGCGTCTCTTTACTTAAGCTTTTACTATATCAAGAAATTAGTTTATCGGGACGAAAATAATTTTTTTGTAATGAAAAATAATTTTTGTTTTATAAAATAAAGTAAAATCTTAATTTAGTACCTTCTCGTTCGAGAAATATCGGTCACGATTACAGGGACATTTCAAAATCATAGTTGCTCGAGTAATCGTAACCTGTCACGAAGACTAGGACGACTCTGTCAAAATTTTATTTCCATATTTCGTCACAAATAATAATTTAATTAATTTCAAAAAGGTATGAAATGAAATCAGAGAACTGACTTATTACTGTGAGTAGTAATCGTAATATAAATTAGAGCTTAAAACTGAAAAAAGGTGATGTAAAATATTTGAATGAGTTTAGAGATTTCATTATCAATTTTTGAGTTTATTATCATTTTTCGGTGAAGTTAATATTTATTAAATAATTTTCCATTAGATAACATTAATCTATACTGCATTATATCAAGAAAAATGTGTAATAGATATATAATTATTGATAGTTTTAATATTGTGACAACGTAAACAGAAAATAACCTAATTTTTTTAGTCACTGCATTTGATCAAATTTCGTGTGCTACATCTAGTTACTTGAAATGTTAATGATTTTTAATTATAATATTCAGTATTATAAAAGAATTGAAGCATTTTCGTTATTACTTATCGTGATAAAAATTCTAATAAATATTTATCTCGGCTTATTTTTGTGACCACTTTATTTTTTATGAATAAAATATTAATTTTATTCGATAATATTTTTAACTGAAATAAAAACTAAACATTTTAAAAGAAAATTCATTTTCATTATTATTAATTTTCATAGAGTCCATCAGAGTTATTAGAACTATCAGAAGATTCGATTTTGAGGTTGTTTCGACGGCTTTCATCACAGAGGTCTCAATCAATATAAAACTAACAATACATCTTTCATTTCATTAAAGTATAGTAAAAAAACAAAAATACTCTTAAAATACACCTCCAAATTGCTAAAAACTGATTTCAAGAAAACTTAACCTTTTTCACGAAGACTGGGACAACGGCTGACGATTACTGGTACATGACAGATTTGGAAATCACGATAACTGGAACATCGGTGCTTTTTGACTTTTAATTGTTTATAAATAAAAAGTAATATTAAATATAACGTAAGAACAATTTTTATAATATTCTAGGATATTTAATGCTTCAATAAGTACCAATCATTTTTCAAATAATCCTACAAAAAAAATTTTCTAAATATTTGAAGTCGATGGAATCTCTTATGGTCACGATTACTGGGACGTTTACCTTATTCAATAAACAAAAATCGATTTTCCACAAAATAGTTGAATTTTTAGCCAAGCAGATGGATCTCCAACTAATAAAATGGCCTGTTAACAAAGTAGTGCAACTTTCAACTAAGTAGTTGAATTATCAATCAAAAACATCAATTTTCAACAAAATTGTTGAATTCTCAACTTCAGACGATCAGTTTTTAACCAAATATGGAATAGTTGAATTTTCAGGTAAAAACTTCATTTCCAACAATAAAAAACGAATTTCTAACAAAATAGTTAAATCTTCAAACAATAAAATGAAGGATTACCAAAGTAGCGCCACTTTCAATCCCCTATTGAAAATTAGGAGGTCGGAAACGACGTCGTATGCTACGTAGAAAACGACGTCGTAAACTACGTATAAACCGACGTCGTATACTACGTGTGGTATGACGTCGGAAACTACGTAGGTTCCGACGTCGTATCATACGCAGTCTCCGACGTCGTTCCATAAGTAGTTTACGACGTCGTTTCCGACGTCGTTCCATACATAGCTTACGACGTCGATAACTACGCAGTAAACGACGTAGTGAACGACGTAGTAAACGACGTCGGAAATTGGGATAGTACACTACGTAGTATACGACGTCGTTTCCTATGTAGTATACGATTTATTTTCCCACGTAGGATAATTTTTAATTCAAAAAATTATTCCTAAAGTAGTACAATCTCTGCATAATAATTCAACGAACTAAATTTAAAACTTTGGATTTATAATTTGGTATAGGAAACGACGTCGTATACTCCGTAGTGTACTATCCCAATTTCCGACGTCGTTTACTACGTCGTTTACTGCGTAGTAAACGACGTCGGAAACGATGTATAAACCGACGTCGTAAGATACGTATGAAACGACGTCGTAAACTACGTATGGAGCGACGTCGGAAACCACGTACGAAACGACGTCGGAACCTACGTCGTTTCTTACGTAGTCTCCGACGTCATTCCACACGTAGTATACGACGTCGATTCATACGTAGTTTACGACGTTGTTTTCTACGTAGGTTACGACGTCGTTTCCGACGTCGGAATTATCAATAGGGGAATTATCAATATGTGTTGAATATTCTATCAGAAAGATTAATTTGTTACCACCAAAGACGAATTTACATCAAATTACATAAATTTTCAACCAAAAACTTCAATTTTCTTCTATAAATGATAAATTTTCAAACTAAAATCGAATAGTGCATTTTCTACCAAAAACAGAAGACTTAAATGTTTAGGTAGAAAAATTATTTTCCACTGAAAAAAATGAAGGAATTCTTAACAAAGTAGTTCAATCCTGAATAAATAAAATGAATTTTCGACAAAATAGTTCAACTTTCAACCAAGTAGTTGAATTTTGAACGAAGAAAGATGCATTTTAAATGAAAAATTTAATAGTTGAATTTTTAACTAAAAATGATTTTTCAAACAAAAAAATTGTGAAATCTTCAAGAAAATAGTAGAAATTTTAACCAAAAAAGATAATTCTGAATGAAAAATATAATAGTAGACTTTTGAAATAAAAAGAATTAAATTTGAAATTTCTATAAATAATTATTTACTATTATTTTGAAATTTGGAACATAACTGATGTAAATTGTAATGAAACAGAAGAATGCAGTTTCAAATTAATATCGTTATTTTACTTCTTAGATAAGAAAAGAATTGGCTGCTAATGACTCTTGCCCTGAGAAGTTGTTATCAGCGAGTTTTAAATCAGGACTTATCAATTCATTTGCAAACCATTGAAGTAATCTGAAGAAAGAATCAGTGATTGAATGTCAGTTCTGTATCTCTTGTTTGTCAAAGTTTACTAAACACGAGCAAATTTGTATGTTAATAATTATTTTTAAAGTATATAAAAATTATATTTCTAATATTACGTATAAAATATTATAATAAAAAAATTTTCTTTGAATTGCAACGTGAAAAATAGAAATCAACTATGGTTTAGAAAAATGTATGTTTCTATATTTTTGTTCTCTTTGATTTTCAAGCAAATTAAATTTGATGATTGACAATACTTTTCTCCTAATAGCATGGTGGCCGCTGGACCAGAAACCCAGGAAAGGACGGGAAATGCGAGTCATTTTATTTTTTGACCAAGAATTTTACAAACTTTCACAAGAAAAATCCATTAAATGACTTAAAATATCACAAATTTCATGAAAAATGCAATTTAAACAAAGTTCGATTTCAACTTCTACTTTAGTGTTGAGTTAAATTATTAAATTTTCCACTAATGATATCTTTCAGATTACAATGCCTAATTCTAAAACCTTTCACTGTTGAAATTTCCCATTTTAGGTCTTCATTTTTTCTAGTACGTTTCTAATTGAAAGAATTTCAAAGTACAATTTTGAAGCCAATTAAAGTCTTAAACAATTAGTTTAAGTATTAAAATTGTTAACAACAATTGATTTTAAAAAGTGACTCTGAATCTGTTTTAAATCAAACGATCTACAGAATAAATTGATATGAATTGAACTGTTTGAGTCTAAAACATTCTACTTTTAACACATTCAATTTGAAATTTTCTTGATGAAGTAAAAGAATAATTTTTTAGTGTTTAGCAATGTGTGGATATTTGTACAAAGCCTTGAATCTCATATTTTTAAAATTTTTAATTAATATCTAAGATTATTGAATTTCGATGTAAAATAACAATTAAAAAATTAATAATTCACTTAAATTCGAGTAAATTCAAGAGATATTTAGAAATTCTGAAAAGATTCAAACTCAATTTTAAAGTTCATGATTTCAAAAAATGTCCCAACTTGTCAAAAAATAATCTGGATCATTTTAAGGCAATTTTTCTATTTTTCAGGACATTTTAGGAAAAAATCGAATAATTTTCAAAGATACTTAGAAGTTTTGAGAAAATTTGAAAAATAATGTGGAATTTGAAAAGGTTTTAAAACATTTAGAATAAAATGTAGATTTTCGAAGATTTCGAGATAACAATTTGCAGCTTTTTGAAGATTTTTAAAGGTTTCAAGATATAAATAACAATTGAATTATTATCAATTTGTAACGACTTGAAATAAAAATAATTCAATTTGTAATTTAAGAAGTGTTCAGTTTGAGAAAAAATTGTAATTGCTTAATTAAAAAATTTTTCTAACTTAAGATGGCTTAAAACTATATGATTAAAACAAAATTAATTAATTGATTTATTCTTCAATTAAGAGCATTATAAATAATAGCGTCGACTTATATTATTCAACCAGGGAAGTTTGTAATTTACAAAAATTTACAAAAGATTAAAATTTTCAATTTTGCAATTTGCCAGTTGTTTAATTTTGAATTCTTCAATCTTAAATTATTGAAAGGTTTCAATGTATACTCATAAATTTTTGAGCGTTTTTATAAAAAACTTGTTGTTTCAAAGATTTGTAATTAGAAGTTCAGTTTTTATTACTTCAAATAAAAAATCTATTTATTAAATTAATCTATTTTTTAAACTTCACTGATCGGGGAAAAATTTTGCGTACTGGGAAATGCCCGGAATTTTTCCCTCGATTCAAACGATTACCCTGTGAAAGATGGATTAACCAAAGTTTTGAAAAAATGGTACGATTATTGTATATTCAGGTACACTACCGGTCATAAGTCTGGGTTCATCTCTTTCTTGATGATAGATTAAGTTCTCTTAATTTTAATTATGTTATGGCTAAAAAAATTTCTCTTTCAAAATGAGCCAAGGTTGAAGCTTATTTGTCTATTTGTCAAGTAGATATGGCAAAATAGTGTGAATTCCAATATTTTCTTGAATTTGATGTACTAAATGAAATATTTAACATTTTGTAATGTTCTTAGGCTCATTCTAAAGCTATTTTTCCGCAGTACATATCGCAAAAGCTTATGAGAATAAATCAACAAAGTTACAACTTTAAGTTTAAGTTTAAGTTTCGGATATTGCCTACAATTTAAGAAAACCTTGAAATTTACACAATCCATGCAACATCTACTTAAAAAATGAACGAATTGGTTTCATCCGGGGCTCATTTCATAGGAAATTTCGAGAGCACTGAATTATGCAAAAAGAACATTTTTTACCTTTAACATAATTAAAATGAAGAGAACTTAATCAATCATCAAAAATAGGGGAACCCAAACTTTTAAACGGTAGTGATAGCTATCATTAAAAAAGCTAATACAACTCAATAGCCAACGAATGTGAAACTTCAAATTCTCTTTTCATCAACAACCTTTAAAATTTCCTTCCAAGACAATTTATTATTACATCCAAAAATAGCATCACAAAAACAATTGATAAAACCATCTACATATAGGTGACTTGATAAATCTCTGTCGGTAGTCTATATTTAATGTACAAGCAAAAAACAAGTGCATAAGAAATAAAGGAAGCACACTCGACAACACAGGAAAATAATCTTTTCATTCAGAGATTTCTACTCGAGCGTCTAGAAGAAAACTGCGCCGCTCCTCCTTTTTATCACCTCACTTGTAATCGAGCAAATTCGATTTAGCGTATTATCGTCTGCTTGCAGTTGGACTTTGTGGTCGTCTTGTTTTACGATCCGCGAAATTAAGAATGGGGACGAATCTATACCAACTCCGTCCTCAATGTCGAATCCGATTGGCTCGACTGTGAGCTGAGGAATATGAAATAAAGAGGTAACGAGTAACGATATAATTGATATGCTGTGCGGGTATCGCTAAAGACGACCTCTGCCTGTCAAAGTCCGTCAGTCCGGGCAACCTCAGGTCATCCTAACATCATCTATAACAAGTATTGTTTACAGCCTCTCGCGTACATGTGCAATCTGCATACGTGCATGTGTGAAAATCTCTTCTCCCCTTTTCTGCCTGGCTAAAGAGTTATTGTCGATTGAACTGAAACTGATTAAAAATCGCATGATGTCTCCGTCCACAAAATCAAAAACAGATTGATAAAGGTCTTACGAGAAAACCTACCCTGAAGCGTCTTACAGCATTGCAAGAACAACCAAAAAAATCAAGAAACAAAATTAATAACTAGTATTAGTTTGGAGGGGGAGTAGTGGTAAAGATGAGGAAAGAATAGTTTGGTAATTATATAATTTATTAAATCGACAGTGACATGAATAAAGCATCCCGTGGGTCATCACAGTTACGTATCGCACATTGGTGTCAAAACCTTACAAACGTAAAATACTATTAAGTGAACGCACTGGAATATACATATGTGATATATACATATTATAGAAATCATAAATAGCTTCTTAGCCTCAAATATTCTAATCTTTGTAATTTGTACAGATCTGCATCTCACAGAAAACTCGGTTTATTCGCTTTTTTTACTATGAAAGAAATAAACAAGTCTGCGCATGAGAAAAAAGCCTAATCTCAGAGCTCATCAACATTTTCACAGTTATTCGGGAGAGTAATAAAAAATGTATATACATAAATATCTCTTAGCTTAGACAAAAAGTACCTTTGAAGTAAAATGTCATTCTGGGAATAATGTCGAAGTTTTTGATAAAATACCATCTTACCCCAAAAGACCATTTTGCCCTAGCGCCTTCTAATTATGAACTATAGTGATGATGGTATTTACAGATGTAGATAATGATTGATTAAAAATATTTTATATAAGTTAAAGGAGAGCGTGTCTGGTTCATATTTTATATAGTATCTCTGCCAGTCTCCAATTCAGAAAATCGTCTATTTTATGAACGAATATTTAGTAGCCATCATCGATTCGAATCACTTTTTCCACTCGAGACATTATATAGTGCAGATACCTCCTTTGTCAGATCAACTCTTTTCGCTCCTGCATTCTCACTTTTATACATTTTTTGCATACATACTTTTTTTTCGATCTGAGATTGATCCAATTCATATTCAATGTGGTAATTCGCAATGCATCGTCGCAAGGCGAGATAAGAATTCTTTGTTTATTCAAGAGTGCAGATTTTTTTATCTTTAAGAATGAGATTTTTTGATATATTGTATATCTGTGAATGACGAAACAACAAAAATCACATTTCTTGATTAATCGCTAGAGACATGGTCAGAATTATGCAAATTCGAAAAATTGGGGAATGAATATTCCATATTCTCCAAGCTTGGAAGGTAAGTCTCTTCAGGAGAGAGTAGGAGTGTCGAAAACTCGCATTACAAGTTAGAATTAAATTAATGTCAGTCCAATACCTAAAATTATGGCCTCTTTTGCTTTTTATTTCTTGTTGGTGTGATAAGATAATTATTAATTATATGATTCTTTCAAAATCTCCTTCGAGGCTATTATGATAAGAATTGAACCAAGAACCATTTCATCACGAACAAGATGTCAGAAAAGCAAAAGTTGGAGGATTTATAATTACTACTATAAAAATGGTATGAACCATAGCTTGGTCATTTGTGAAGCGAGTTCTTTGCAAAACCAAACTATCTTAGAAGGTTGAAAGTATATAATTAATTTTATTGCTTTTGAAGAAACTATGGCTCAGTCTCACTGATTTCAATTTTCAATCTCTTCTGCAACATTTTTTATACTTGTTTGCAAGAAACATAGAAAATTAGTTTTTGAACACGGTGCAGAGAAGTTTGAAAAAGTTGCTTTGATATAGACAATCTGCGATTATGTAGCTTTTCACTTACAAATCCACTTTTTCGATATTCACGTCGGGTTTTTTATATATTTTAATTATCGTAACAATATAAAAAAAACATGAATTTTTTAAAAGTAGAAGTGGAAATGAGAGTGAATATTTTACATAATCGCTCTTCTGAAGTAGAAAAAAATGTGCACGTACAAGAGAGGTTTTGACAGTTTTTACACAAATATCCAGTGTTTTAAAGTTTTTCCTCAAATTAAAATAATAATCCAAATTTTCATTCTGATATAATGCGAAACAATAAACATAAAAATTGAAAGTGAAAATTTTGTCCTGAAAATCGTTTAGTTTCTCAAAATCAAAAGGAAATTACTTGAAGTCCAAAAACTCTTTCATCGGACTTTTTTTCCACTTCATTTGGGCCAGCTTTATCCGAAAGTCAAATATTTAGTGAATCAAAGCTGTATCATATAAACCGCAATTGAATTATCAAATATCACTTCCATTATTTCGTTAGTCAGCCTCATCAAGAGGCAGAACAAAGTCTAAAATCATTCAAAATTCCACACTTAAGAAGTCTCAATAAGTCTTCATAAAATTTAAATTACTCAATTGTTCATTTTTTAAATTGTCAAAAGAATCCTCAATTGTTCACTAGTCTCGAAAATGTTTGAACCTGTGAACATCTACTGCACAACAGCAAGAGGTGGATTGTGCTGCCTGGGTTGGGCCCTGATGGCCCCAGCAACGCGTCTGAAAGGCAATTGAAGATAATAATAAGCGCAATAGGGAAGCGGATCCCAGTACACAAAAAGGGCCTCCCTTTTATCAAGGACGGTGCCCAAAAGCCTACAACTTGTTTCACTAGATGACCGTTTGAACGCACTAGCAACTGCCTCTTCCATCAAATGTCTCTCTCCCAATAACAAAGGCCCAGAATTTTGCCTCGAAAAATGCCTACATGGTCTCCAAACCAGACGAGGATGCAGGCTTGTGTGGCAAATATAAGGCAAACCTATCCCAACCCGACACCCAATGGAGACCAATTCCCCACTATCCTTGGCCACTGCCAATCTGAAGCTCAGGTGACCATTGATTCTGCTGCCAAAGGTCCTCGCAAAAAACCTCTCCAACCACTGGTCCACATCCACCCTTTCCTCTGGAATCAGTCCCCTGACCTCATCCACTCGACAGGTGATGTTAGCAACCACCCTTGAATCCTTGATCGTTGTGCAGGTGATGAAGTGGCTACCACCTGGATCTCTAACCGCCACCCAGGGTTTTCTCTCGCTGATTTCGTGTTCCTGGTGTCTGAACTCCCTCACCGTTGGTGGCAAAGTTACCTTTGTCCTGTCTCTCATTCCTGCAGGTCCAGCAGCCAACATCATATGTCTTCCTGTCCTCAAGGCACCAGCTTCATACAACTTTGTAACATCTTCTTCTGATTGAAGAACGTAGTGAACAGGGGTAGAGAGTCCCAAAGATCTGCACCTTCTCAGAAGCTCTAAGGGGTCATCCAAAGCAGTCACATCAGCAGCTCCAGGAACAAAGCACTCACATCCCATGATCTCCAAATATTGTTTAGCCAGAGCGTCATAGTAGGCTGTGCTCGTAGCACTCACTGGGATGTAATAGGCTGCTCGCTCCTTCTGAACTATGTCCTTCAGAGCCTTGACATATTCTGCTGCCCTGCCTGGACCAGGAGGAGGAACCGTGTAGTACTTTGAACAAGCAGTGGAAAACCTTGCAAGAGCAAAGAGACCTTCCAGATCAAAGATAACAACCCTGGCACCTGCTTTGTAGAAGTTCTGGGCTAATCGGACTGCCTGGACGGTGCTACCTCCGCTGATAAGGACACATCTCTTGTTCCTCGCTCTTTCAGAAGCCGGGGTGTGCAGGATCGTAATGAACCACTTGAGCATTGTCAATGGAAGCTGTAGAATTATCCAAAAGAGGCAGACCCAGGCAGAGGCCCACAAGCCAGGCGCCCATATCGCGTAACCTACCACGTTTAAGACTCCACGGGCGATTGTTAGTAGAAGTCCCAAGTACCAGGAGAAGATCCTCGAAAGGAAAAAAGCTCCCTGGCGTTGCTGCATTTCT
This sequence comes from Andricus quercusramuli, assembly GCA_932178445.1. Classification (NCBI taxonomy): domain Eukaryota; kingdom Metazoa; phylum Arthropoda; class Insecta; order Hymenoptera; family Cynipidae; genus Andricus; species Andricus quercusramuli. Next base: position 219,726 of record CAKNXH010063126.1, read on the forward strand.
TGTTGAAGTTGGGAGAAATGCTGGTTCATTTGACGACTGCGACGTCTAGGACTGAATATAACTGTGGATGCGTTGGAAGATGTGTTTGAGTCTTGAGAGAAGAGTTCTGAGATGTTGGTTGAATACGAGATGTTGGAAATTGATCTTTTTAGGGTTGAGACCGGAGAGACGTTAGGTGGTGATGTTGAGACTGGGGAGCTGGGTAAGGTTGGAGAGAGACTACTGCTCCTCGAGGTTGGTGGACTCGAAGACCAGAACCTGGGGACGTTTTCACTTGAACAAGCTGGCATGGTGTTGTTCTTTGGGAGTCAGGTTAACGCTCAAGTCTCTGATGGACTCAGGCTCGTATTTGTATTTTCATAACATCGGAATTTAATTTTTAAATCAGTAGTAATCACTAGAGGTTTAATCAATAGAGTCCTGATCAGACCAGCAGATCACCAAAATTGCACTGTAAAACCTCTAACCACTGATAGATTCTTGATCACTAAAAGAAGGTTCTTCTCAACTCTAAGAGTACAGGATCACTGATCAATAGAAGCAGGAAAACACCAAAGCAGACGGAAGAATCTCTTATATTGTGAAGAGGAGGAGGCTCGTTATCTTAAAAAAGCGGGGATGAGAGCAAAAGGTTCTCCTGTTTGAGAAACTGGTCCTGAAGATCAAATTCCTATGCTGTCAGAGGAGATAAGATCCTAAGTAGATTGTCAGAAATGATGACGAGATTATCATCAGTTTCGTAGAGTCCAAATTCCCTTTTAGATTCGAATTCATCTACATGTCCTACACATACTTAAATTATTGGATGCACTCAGCACTAGATTTTTTTCGGAAAAATCGCGAGTAATGCAGTAATCGTTTACGAGATTTGCCGGCATGCACACGCAATATTTAACTGAGAACGATTCTGTGGAATCTCGGTCTCTTATGAGGACTGCATCTCGACCGCACTATGAACCGAGGGTCTTATCTAATCGAGCTTTAGAGAAATCGTCGCAGAACCCAGAAAGAAAGAAGGAACTTCTCGTTATGAGAATGTAAAGCTAATCGCTCAGAGCCGGCTTCGAGCGAAGACTGATCAAGTTTTGATCAGTCGAGTACCCATCATCCCTTGGGAAAGAATACTAACGTGCGTTTCGTACGCGATACGGTGATATCTATGATTGTGATAAGAATTGTCGTTTTGCATTTGTAGATAAGCTCGAAGTTTATTTATGTTTACGAGACTTGTGGATTGTTCTGACAATGTTAGAAGGAAAAAAAAGTTTAAGTGTGCCGAGTTATGATTGGGGGTAATTAATTAAGAACACAAAATGAAGTTGTTGATGAAGTTTCTGTCAAAGCAACTTTTTCTGGTAATTTGGTACCACTTTATAAATAAAAAAATTGTAACTTTCATGTAGCCAAGGTAAACCAGGGACTTTTATTTCGTTCCGCGAAGGTACTTAGATTTTCAAAGACTGAAATGTTAAAAAAGAGTCCTATTTCACACTGCACTTTAAACTGTAGAAATGTGAGCTAATGGGTCAAAATTGAGAAAATAAGAATCAACGCAGGATTTGAATTTTAAAATCGTTCACTTTAAAAGTATACATTTTTAAAAGTCAAAAATTAAGTTTTTTCTAATTGTAAATTGACTACATTTGTAGAATTTTAATTTGGAAATTTTCAAATCTTTCAAAATAAGATGCTTTCAAATTGACGTGCAGTAATTTCAAGTTTTTTATTTTGAAAATCTTCAACATTAGTAAGGCCATAATATCAATCTTTTTTCGGGCGCCACAATGTGGAAAATCGCTTTCGCATCTAATGAATCCGATTATATTTCTGTTAACTCAAAATAGTAATGTATTGGAAAATTGTTGTAGTCTAGAAAGTGTCAAAATTTAAATAGTGGTCTTAAAAAATTTTAATTGTTAGTGCTATTTCAAATCTCCAATTTAGAAGCATGTAAATTCTCTCAAGCTCCAACTTTTCTACACCAAGAAAAATGTTTGATTGAATCAAACAAGCAGTCGTTTAACTAAAATAAAATTTGTTCAAGATAAACAATCATATTTCATGTATAAAAATTAAGCAATTTGGATTCGACTCAAAATTCGATTTATCTTCATAAAAAGTACTATATCTCAAAAAATAAGCAACAAATAGAACATTCGTGAAAAACGAATAAAGAATTCCATCCAACAGGTTTATCTTGGCCCTTTTGTATCAACCGGTTTTTTAAATCTGCTTAATCCAAGAGATTTGATGCAAATCGATAACAAATTAGCTTATAGAAATACTGAAAACCTTGAGATTGAAAATGCAGCACCTTGGGTGAAAGTTGAACTACTTTCTCAAAAATTCATTTTTTGTTTGAAGATTCATATTATTAGTAGAAAATTCAACTTTTTGGTAGAAAATTAAATTACATTGTTTAAAATTCATTTCTCGGGTTATAATCAATTTTCCTAACAGAAAATTCAACTGTTTGGTTGAAACCTAAATTTTTTTTTAGAGCTTCATTTTTTCGGGTAGAAAATTGCACTGTTTTGTGGAAAATTAGTTTTCTTGTCTTGAAACTAGAAAAATTGGATAGAAAATTCAACTACTTTGTAGGAAATTAGTTTTTTTTGTTCAATTAAAAATTGAAATTTTGACATTGATATTTAACTGTTTCATTTTTGGTATGAAATTGATCTTTTTAGTTTATACATTTAACTATTCTGTTGAAAATTAGTGTAATTTGTTGAAAATTGTTCTTTTCGGTACAAAATTGATCCTTTTGGTTGAAAATTAAACTAGTTCGTTAAAAATTAATGTATTCTGTTGTATATTCGTCTTTTCGATAAAAAATTAATATTTTTGGTTCAAAATTC
>CAKNXH010063126.1:222686-241059 GCA_932178445.1 Andricus quercusramuli
TGCGGATACTAACAAAGAAGTGTACGTGGTTCAAAAATTCAGAAAATAACCTTACACGCCATTTACGCAGAGCCCGTTTCTTTATTAAAAAATTTTGTAAGTTTGGAGACTGTGAATTTGGATATTTCATGCAAATTAGGAAATTGTAAAAGTGAAAAGTAAGGGGTACAAAATTCGTTGACGAATTCAAATCTATGTTTAAAAGTACACGCAACCATGCCACTTTAAATAAAAATGATTTGATAATAATAATCAGAGAACTGTTTACTAACAGCAATATGATATCTGATTTTTTTTCTTCATTTCTTGCCTATCACGTGATTTTGTCATGTCTCATGATGTATTACCGGAAAAAATTCAAATTATTTTGAAAGATATTTAGTATAAGGTTTAGAAGATTTAAAAAGATGAAAAAATAATTACAAATTTCCAAAGATTCAAAAAATTTTAAATAAAAAATTTAGAATTTTGAAGATTTCGTAAAAAAATTTCGAAGCATTGAAGAATTTTAGAAGGTATGAAGAAAATAAAAAAAACTTTTCTTAAGATTCCTGGTAAAAAATTTGCATGATTTTTTACGATGAAAAATTGATCATTAAATATTTCTAAATTTTTTAAAGATTTCTAAAAATCTCAACAAAATTTGCAAGATTTAAAGGCAATTTTTTTATTTTGAAAGATATTTCTTAATTTGAGGAATAATTGGAGTTAGTTTGAAAGATGCCTAAAAATTCATCCTTTTTGGCAGAAATTTAATCTCATTGGTTAAAAATTCTTCTTTTTGGTTGAAAATCAATCTATTTTTGTTGAGGATTCCATCTATTTGTTGAAAATGCGATTTTTTTGTGATAAATTCAACTGTTTTTCATTTAAAGGGACATATTTTTTATCGAAATATCCACATTTTGTCGTTGACTATTCATTTAAAATTAATCTCTTTGGTTGAAAAAGTAACTATTTCGTTAAAAATTTGTCTTTTTTGGTAGAAAATTAATCTACTTGGTAGAAGATTAATTTATTTGGTCGAAAATTCAACAATTTGGTTGAAAATTGAACTATTTGGTTGAAACTTAATCATTTTGCTTGAGAATTCAACTATTTCAATCATTCAGGATAATTATGAATTTGCATTAAAAATAATAAAAAAATAATTGCTTATGAATATTTTTTGTATGTAAATGAATTTTTCTTACTTTCGTTTTTCAAGAATTTTTGAAAAATCGTTAAATTTAATTATATCATGGATTAATTTCCGGCGAAAACATTTCCTACAACTCTACTATTTCCAGTTTTTGAAATAAAGTAACGATCTTTAAATATACTTATTTTTTTAATATAATTTTTTTTGAAAATTTGTAAGAATTGCTACTCAGAAAAAAATCGACCTCAAGAAACATTGTTAAATAGGTATTTATGATACAAGTGCGCAAAATAGAAGCATGAGCTAGAAGCATGAGTCGGTGGTTAGCACACAAGCAAAGCGAGTGCGAAAACGTAGATGAGTTCCGCAGGCGAGTTATGCAATCACGCATGTACTGAAAAGAAATGTTGTGCAAACAAATTTTTGAAACAAAATTTGGTGAAAAAAAATGTTCGAAAAAAAATTTGGTAAAAAAAAATTTTTGAAGCAAAATTTTGAGACAAAAAAATTATTTACAAAAATGTTGGCGGTCATGCTCTTTTGCCCGATGTGAAGATGTCAAGAAGATACAAACACCAGTGTTTAAAGTTACCTATGCCACTGTCTAATGTAGCTCATCTCGAAAGTGCGCATGCGCAGCTTTTTCACCAGTGCCTTAAGTAAGCCATATTCAAACTGCGCATGCGCGAAAATTGTTTCGCATACAGTCTTGCACATACAATCACCAAAAGTAACTTTTATTAGTTATGTTTTATTAAATTGAAATTAAAATAAATTTTTTAAATTAAAACTAACTTCATGAGGTTCATTTTTCATCAAAATTTACAGAATTTGAGCCTTTTTTTCATTTTTGTTTTTGCTCAAATATTGAAAATTGCACTTTGGAATTCATCACTCTGGAGGTTTTGTTTATTTTCGGAGTTGAATATCTTGTAGGTAGAAAAAAAAATCCAGGATTTAAAGTATATGTTAATCAGTTCTTTATTTGATGAATCCGAAAATTTTTCATTGGTCCTGAGCCTTTTTCTACTGGAATAGGTATTTTCCAAATTGCCCAAAAAAGATCTCTATTTTGAGAATTGGTTAAACGAGGTATTAACTAAGATGAAATTGTTTTTTTTTTGGGGGATTCGACTGTGAAAAATTTGGTCAACTTCAACTGCTTTCTTAATTGTTCTCTCTGCAAGGAAAAAGATATTCAATATTCATATATTCATTTCCGTCAATGAATACAGTCTCTCAAGTGACCGATATCGAAGTTAGATTTTAAAATTAATCATAGTAGGAGCGGTGCACCTACAAAAATGGTTTTGTAGCTTATTAGGACGTTAATTAGGTCCTTCGAACCGTCTCCTTCCGAATTACCCTCCTCTCCTCGCTTCCCTAGCTAACATTCCCCTTGCCCTACTACCCTCCCTCAGCCATCACTTCTCCCTCCCTACTCACCTTCATTCATAATCATTTCTCCTACTTTTCCTCACACTCATTTCTCCTACTTTCCATCCCTTATCTTCCCTACTTTTCTTACTTTCCCTAATTACACTTCCCTCACTTTCCCTACTTTCCTTCCCTTCATTTCTCCTCATTTACCCTACCTCCCCTCATTTCTCATAATTTCCTCTACTACCCCTCCCTTTATTCCCTATCACCTCCCCTATTTTCCTACACTCATTTCCCCTCACTTCCCTACTACACCTCCCCTCATGACCCCTCCCTTCCTGTGATTCTCCTCTCCCAATTTCCCCTCACTTTTCCTACACTCGTTTCCCCTCATTTCCCCTTGGAAAAAAGTACGACGGACGGACACCCGACCAAAACTATAAGGGTTTCTGCCTAGGGTTGCCAATCCCTAAAATTGAACTTTGTGAAAATTTACGTTTAGAGGTCTACGTTGATTTTCACGGGCACTGTTCCAAAATACCACTCAAATTTTCACGTGGAGTTCTAAGTGGATTTTTTCATCTTCAATAAAACTTTAATACAATCATTTAAAACGTTAATACAATCATTTAGAACTTTAATACAACTATTTTAGAGTTTTATACATTTCGTCTAAAATTTGGTGTTTGCTATACGGAAAATTATCCGAATGACACATTATAATCCCCAAACTGGAAAGTAGTGAATAAAAAATTGGAACTCAGTTATAAAACATTATGAAATATTCAAAATATGGGTCTCTAAATGAAAGTGATATTCAGAATTTTGTCTTATGAACGACTGGGTAAATTGCACTTCCTTGAAACCATTATTTCAAAATTTTAAGTGAAAGAAAATAATAAAACATTTGTTTAAAAATTTTAGAGAATTGAAAATTGTTTTCATAGTTTTTCAACTTTATTTTTAAAATTATTGCCTGTGGAATCACTTTCAAAGTGAATAAAGTACAAGATAAAGCATATTTAAGGTAAAATTGCAAAACTTATGAATAGGCTACGCAATTTCCACCAACACAATATGCATTTACGAGTTACTGCCTAAAAATGAAAAAATTGTAATTATTTACACTTACTCTATTTTACCTTACTTTATCCCCTATCTAAAAGTTTCTCTCTGTTTAAGGAGTGAATGAAGTGAACTAAAATTGATGAAGTGTGTGATTAGTTATCTTTTTTCTATTTTGAACCAATATTTTGTAAATAAATTATGTTGGTGTAGGTAATGTAACATTGATATAAGTTTCACAATTTCGATATAGTTCGACCTCACGAGCTCGAAAATACAATTTTCAAGAAATGTGTGTGTGTGTGTCTGTTTTTTGTTCGCCATAACACGAAAAATAAATGAGATATGCTATGACACGTACGTAACATCATCTATTAGTCTCTAAATTAATTATTTAAATACATATTTATGTCTGTCCTGCAGACGGAGTCAAAGTTTCAAAAGGAAGTTTTATTTACCATCTAGTATCATTTTGCTTTATGCACGGTTGAAACGTCAAATGATGCTGTGAGATCTCACAGAATTTTCATAAGCTGGAGCTTTGATCAATAATCTACACTTGTAATTTTTTACCACCACCTTTAAAAAAGCTATGATCATGAAATCTAGATGAATTTTAGCTCTGACTGATATCCAGGTCTGATAAGATTTTGAACTAGATCGGCCGTTTAGAAGTAGTTTTTTTTTTTTAGTTTAGAGATTTCAAACCAAAAATTTTACCTTTTTTATGTGAGAAATTTTTTTTTGATATTTGAAATGAACCAACACGATATATAGTTTATTTGTTCGTGTCTTCGAGAAGCATCGATCGACCTATTATTGAACCTTTTATGACTCACTGGTACCAATTTATGGAGTTTCAAAAAAATGGTTTATTCTGTTTATATGAGAAAAACTTTTTTGATATTCAAAATAAGACAATACTATGTGTAGTGTATTTGTTCACGTCCTTAAAACGCATCGATTGACCTATTGTTGAACCTTCCATAACCCATGAGTACCGATTTATGAAGTTTCAACAAAATTGGTGTATTCTCTTATGATCTGGCATATACCGATTTATAAATTTAAAAAATATATTGTTTAACTTGATGATATGAGCAAAACTCTTTTAATATTGGGAATACAATAGTACTGCATTTGGAGTAATTGTTCGTGTCTTTGAGACGCGTGGATTGATCTATTGACGACCATTCTTTCTTAATCAATAGCTACTTAGAAAGTTTAAAAAAAAGTTACATTGTTTCCATGATGTTCAAATTTGGAATATAAGACTAATGACAGTTAAAAAGTTGTTCACTGTAACAGAACACAATAAAGAACTGCTTGGTGGGCTCCCTGATTTTCTAAAAATAAGATTTTCGGTAAGGCCGAAACATATGCTTAACAAATAATAAAAGTATCAATTTTTTTCGTTTGCTAGGGAAAAATCTATGGAGAAGCAAATGCATTTGATACGTATGGGGAAGTAAAATTTTCAAAAAATGAGCACAAATAAATACGCCCATAGTCAATACATCTATAGTACATCGCAGCGGTATTATATTCTGCAGTATCATTGATGATACCTTACAATCTGATACTGTTGATGTTATACTAATAGTCAGTATCACGTCAAGTTAAGCATTACATTTTAAAAGATACTTTTGGTCACCTGGTTGGAAAATATATTACAATCTGAAGTTAATAATTCTTGCTTTGGTATGAAGCAAGAGCGTTTAACCCAGGAGTTCAACAACAATGAGTGCGAAATTTTCGAGAATTTCGTTCCATCAATTTTATTAGATAGGATTGAAACAATAATAATATGTTTTCTGAAACTTGAAAATAGGCTACGTCACCCTGACCAAGATAACGTACTTGAATGTTATTGCTTCGAAACGCAAAATTTGAAATTAATTTCATAATTAATCAGTTTTGCCATAACTTTACCTTGTCAAAAACTCAATTACTAATAGAATTACTAAAATTTTCAACAATGAAAATTTGTTTTTCATTTAGGGAAAATAATAATACTCTCTATGTATGAAAATTCCTCTATTTCTAAAAGTTTTCTCATTCACTTATTTCGGATGTCCAATCACAACTTTTCTGGCTCGGCTCAAATAATTAATGAATCGATTCATTTTAGCATTTGTACTGAAATTTTTCTAAATTCAATTTAGTTATCATATCTTTGTTACGAAGACAATAAAATGTTTGCTTATTATAAATATATTTTGTGTTCATTTTAAATAAAAAATTATTTGAATGAAACAAATTGCATTCATAATTTTAGTTGTCTTGAAAATGGTGTTGCATGAACGTCAAATTCTTGGTAAATTTTCGTGAATATTTGGTGTGTAAAGATAAACAAAAACAGAATAAAGAAAGACGAGAGGAAAATAAATGAAGGAAGTGGATTTTAAGGTAGCCTATTGTTTTTTCTTTCCTGCTCTTTTATTTGGGGTTACACAATATTTTTAATGGAGGTTTGTATTTGTGCTTATCCAAATTCGCTCATTTGATATTGAAAATTTAAAATTTTCCATTCCTAGGAATTATCAGAAGGAACTTAATTAGCTAAATTTAAATGTCCACAAAAAGAACCATTCATAATTCACAATAATCACGCATTCTTGCGTAAATACCCGCTAAGTAATTTGATTCACATTATTACGTGCTATGGTTATTATTATTTGCTATATATATACTGATAAGATATATGCTTGCCACGCTCTTTGCATATCCACGAAAAAGTAAAATAATTTAAGGTTTATGAAAATAATGTTTATTTCAATGCATTTTGTTTCATTTGAATACATTTTTATTTAAAATAAACAAACACTATGTTGTAATATAAACAAAATTTTTTTTCACATAATTTTTCCCATTGAATCAATAGCGTTATTTTCAAAATGTATTTTTCTATACGCTCTTAAAAAACCACGACATTTTTTTTATAATAACAAAATAATGGTACTGTCGTAAAAATTACCCCATTTCAAAAGTTTTTTAATTTACTTCTGTCGGATAACCAACCACAAATTTGCTTGCATTGAGACTTGTCCTAAAAATGCTTCTTTCAACTCCATGAACAACTTATCAAAAAATAATATTATTAACCCTAGAACTGGAAACAGGGTCTGATATACTCAGCGCAAAAGTGTCTTATGTCGGTCCCCTCCATAACTCCTCGAATAAGCACATCCCTCCCCCATGTAAATTCAGTTTAGATTTCTGATGATTGGCTTGAAGCGTTAGTGTTCAAACCTGGTCATGGGTCTCAGAGACCCATGTGTGCAGTTTGAAAGTAAAATTGCTCGAAATAAGTGAATTTTTGTTTCAATGTTTTCCGATAATCTTGATGATATAAACGAAAAAAAACCTAATACGCACAGTTTTAAAAATAGTTTCCAGATGCAAGTAAAGATATAATTTTAGTTTAAACGACGTTGTGGGAAGTTCATTACCAACTCATTACGCGCCTCACGATATGCCGATTCTGACAAGGATGAGAATGTTGATATTCCTAATTAATTAATGTAAAAGTATTGGCAGTTTCTATTATTCATGAAATTTCGATAAATACATTTAATTCAACGATCTGGGCTATTTCCATGTTTGTCTCTCTTGTGAAATTGGTCATTTTCATATTCTGATCAATAAATACACTTTTTGGGACAGAATAAGTTCAAGGTATTTCACTTTTCAACTTCTATATGACCTCTTCAAAACCTCGTTTCAACTTTTCGAATTAAATAAAATATGAAAAAATGGCATTTTTGTTGTAAAAGACGATATTTGATCACCGTTTCCAGTTTTTTTTATGTATTAAGTTTTTTCATGTCTTAGGTTTATAAGAAATAATTCGATGGTGCTTAACTATATTCTATAAATCTTTTGAAAAAATTTAAAAATCTACCTCGGATATACAGGGGCGTGTCAGTTAAAGCGAAAATGTGCCCAGGTCTCAGTGATCAATTTGTAGATGGAAATTAAAAATATGTGTGCAATTATAGGGTTAAAAATAGATTACTAATTTATTTCGGGAGAACATTAAAAAAAATTACCAATTACAAATGTATGCATTTTGAAGGCTTAGGTTTTAATGTCCCAAATGTAATGATGTTCAGTCACTTCGATTTCGTTCTTCAAAGTTAGATTGTTGTTCAACTCTACAAGTAAATCTTGGATTTGAAAATATAAGTTTTTGAGCCTCTTATGTTTTAAATATTGAATCTGAAACGTTACGATTTAAAAATGTTAAATTGTTAACCTCAAAAATAGAATTATTCTGGGCATGTTAAAAATTCACCCAAATATAATGTTATTTGAAACGGTCTAATTTACATAAAGCTTCAATCCGTAATTATTAAATTCCGTACTTCGGCAACTTTAAATTGGATAACTATGTTAAGACATTTGATTTGTAATAGGGGATAATGGTTCTACTGGAATTTTAAATCATACTGTTTTTCAGTCTTCAATAAAAATATTGATTAAAGAATTATAAACAATTTATAAAGTTATGGTACCATTTTTTTATCTTTCAAGGCTCATGGTAATACCAGTAGACATAGCAATGATTTTAATATTGGGATGAGATAATTTCATTAAAAAATGGTTTTACAACAAAAAAATATGATTTTTCATTTTTTAAACAAAAATCAAAGCCTCGGTAGGGACAAGGTTCGATCCAAAAAATATGTTTTGCTGAAATCATTATTCAACCTGTGAGCATATCCTGAAATAGTTTGTTGTATGCGACATAATTTGTTCTTTGAAGTAATATACTGCGTTTTAGAACAGAAAATCCTTGGGCCAGAATCTCTTGCCATACTATGGAAATAGTTTTCAAAGTTTAAACAATATGCTTAAATCTGTGTATTATAGTAAAACTGATTTTACCATTCAACTGTGTTGGATAATTTTTCAAGAATCTGGTCCCGTGTTGGATACACGCACAAAAATTGTTTAAAAAATTATTAGCGTAGCCGGGAAAGGGAGAGGGTTTCTGTCTATCTGTCTCACCTAGGCTATTCGAACATAAATGAAGTTCGCTCAATTTATAGCAATAAAAATAAGCTTTAAATGCTAGTGCATATAACATAGTCGCATGTATTACAAATGATTAATAATTTGAAATGATCAATTTTACTTCTATTAAATCTAAAGTAATTTACACTTTTTTGAAAATCTTTAAATGCTGCTAACAGAATTATGAATACGGGTCATTCAATTTCTCCAAAAAATGCAATGAAATCGTTTCTGAACATTGATAATATTTAAGAAAGTGACGCATGCAGTACATAACGAAATGTTTTAGAAATTATGCATTCAATGTCAATACTTTATTAATACAGCCCCAATGAGGCGATTCAAATGTTGTTTGGAAACATATTTTGAGGCCTTTCTATGCAATTTTTTAAATATATATTGAGTTTTTCGAATATGTTTTTTCAAAATAACTGATTTTTGGATTCATAATGTTTCTGAGTCTTTTTGCTCAAAAATAGAATTTTTTGACAGATTGACTTGATAATATTGTGCTTCTAAATTTCTTCTTAAAAAAAGTAAGAGTTCCGGCAAACCGAACTAGTCAATTTTTACGTATTTTGGATCGCTTGTTTCCTTCCAAACCACGAATCTTCTAACATAATTTAAAGACAGTGTTATTAAAAATAATAATATCTTGTTCAAATAATTCTGTTTGTTAACTTGAATTAATTCTTACCTCACTATAATTGAAAATTGGACCAAAAGTGGAAAATTTTAGAAAAAACTGCAACTTGCTAGCATTATTTGAAGAGAATATTAATATAAATACATAACAAAAATTCATCTAAACAATTGTTTCTGTTGAATATAATTCATTATTGCCTAGACCTAACTGAAAAATTGAAAATAAGTAGACAAATTCAGAGAACCCGCGACTTTCTAACACTATTCTGAGAAAAAATTGCTTAAAACAATATTAAATTCTTTAAACGATTTAAGTAAACATCTATTTATCAGTAGAACGTAGTATTTCATGTATTAGAAACAATTATTAAATTTTGAGTTTCAACTCGATTCACCTGATATTGACGAATCTGAATGAAATTTACAAAATCGTATTTTTTCTTATGAGAAATACGTGTTAAAATTCATGAGGCGGAACCTGTAAATTTCATTTTTTTTAAGCGCATTTATTTTTGTGTGGATTCGAACAAATTTGGGGCGATATTCATGAATATTCGAGAAAAATAATGTGTACCAAGCCAATGTCCAATAACCTTAGCCCTCTAGCATTAATTTAGAGAGGTCTAGAAAAAACTTTGTTTCGAGATACAAAACGCCTAAAGCAAAAAAGTTGTCCACTTATTACTCACCTCAAGTTTCATAAAAATCAAACAATATCTTGGGGTTCCCCCGGGGTCATAAAATGTGCCCTTGCATACAAGTGCCAACCTAATTTTTTAAGCCGTCATTCTTGATGACGTGCAAGTGATGTTTATATAATATAATTTATTCATAATAATAATAAATAATAAAAAATAGGAATTATTCAACTTAAGAAAAATCAATTTCAATTTGAAAAAATCATGAAATCGAAATTTATAATTAAATGTGGCCATTCTACGTACAAAATCGAGTAAATAAGTCTGATGAAAGTTAGACTTTTTAACTCACTTTTCCACATAAAATGACCACACGTGTTTGAAATTTCTAAATTCATAAACTATTTTCTTTGGAAAATTGAAATTGATTTTTTTAAAACTAGTTATTCTATTTTTTTATTTTTGGCCTAAAATACTTGCGCGTCATCAAGGATTAATAGCACAACCCCACAAAAAAAAGTTTTTGTGCATCAGGCTAGACCACCAAAACTGTCCGTTTTTGGGGTCACAAAATCTAAATCCTGGGTCTTTGTGACCCCATCTGATCACGATGAAGGTCATTCTAAGGTTTTAGGGTCGCTGAAGCTGAATCCGTGGTCTCTTTGGCTCCATCAGGTCAGAGTGAAGAACATTTCATGGTCGAATTTCCTTTATCGAATGGAATCGCGATTTTAACCGTCGATTCTGAAAGAGCGGGGTAGTTTACATTCGCATTTGGTTTCTGACCCCTAGATCGAAATGACCTGTAACGGGAAAAATGAAAAATGAAATGAAAATGACCTGTATGAAAATGGTTGGGGTCATGGTGGGCGACCATCTGGTGACCTTAGATGTAACCTTGAAGGTCATGTTACTGCACTGCAAGGCAGTACGTCTGTACTTGCTTCGTTACCTCAAATAATCGGAAAATGGACCATTTTATACATCCTCGATTAAGGCAGTTGTCACCATTTCCAGGATCCTCTGAGAAAGCAGGATTTTGACATTCAATAACGGGATGAGAGTTTCCCCATAGAATTTAAGTGTTTCGCTCGGATATACTGAAGTTCGGTTCATCAGTGATGTTCCAGTACCTTCATCAGTCACTTATCAGCGAGATGTTCTGGCAGCTAGTATACAACAGAGACGTATCCTATTTCCTAGAGGATTGAAAAACACCAACCGTCGGTAGCGGGTGGATATAGGTGTCTGTTGGCTTGGTTCTCCAAATGCCCGTCGGAGAAATATCACCTAGACTTGGTTGTGCTTGTAGGGCAATTGTTATCATATGATGTAGTCAAAGTCCTTCGCAGAAAATCCGTGGCGTACTCTAACTTATGAATGGTGCCATAGCTTGTGGGAAATTCTGCAAGCCTCCCTTTAAGTTTCTCTTCATATAAGTTCAAAAGTGTATTTCTGGGGTTCCTGATCTTGGGAACCGTCGATTTACCTGGGGTTAATCGAAACACAATATACCCAGTGGGCAAAAAATTAAGGATGTCCTAGAGACGTCTTCGGGACATCCCTAAGACGTCTTTTGGAACATGTCTTTAGGACATCCTAGGAATGCCTTCAAGACGTCCAATGTCAGTACGAAAGATGTCCTGAGAACGTCCTATGTCTTTAAGACGTCTTTAGGACATCTTTAGGACATTGGACGTCTTAGAGACGTTCATTGGACTGACATTGTACGTCCTGGGGACGTCCCAAGGACGTTCTTGGGATGTTCATGGTTTTGTGCCCACTGGGATATTTGTGGTCTGAGAGAGACTCTTCATCGGAGAGTCTCCAGGAATGTGGGATTATCACCCCGATTCAGAATCCCGAGCTTCGTGCTCGCTATGTATTCAATTAAATCTCTTCCTCTGTCATTGATGTTTGTGCTTCCCCACACCGTGTGGTGAGAGTTTGCATCACAGCCCAACAGCAGAGGAATCTTGTTCTGTTGACAGTGCCGAATTGTAGCCTCCACCTCTCTGGGAGGCGGGGGTCCCTCGGCATCGGCCGCGAAATACCCCGAGGCAATGAACACCTCTAGCCTTTCTCCACTACTGCCCCTAAATATCACCTCGATAACGGTGAGATCTCTGGAACAGAACTTAGGCACCAAGATCGCATCCATTACCCTTGACGACATGCCCTTTTTCTTGTGGCCCTTATATATTATATGGAGCCACATCCCGACAAGCCACTTGTCCTTCCCCTGTATATCAGGGTATTTGGAGTAGGGCAATTTCTGCCTGTACCAGTGACAAGCGCCTGGCTAGAACCGCCGAGGCGCCTTTGCTGTGGTGCAGATTAATCTGCACCACAGTAAAGGCTCCAGAAGTTCGCACCGCCAGTAGTAGAATGCCCTCTCAGGAGCCTTCCACCACTGCCGGTGGGTTAGAGGAGGGTTCAGGAACGGGACCCACATTGTTTTTGTTTTGTTTTCCATGTTTCATTCAATTGTCCCACGAGAAGCTAGGGAAATTAGAAACACCCCCTGCGGAATTCCGCTTGCAGGGTGCGAGTCTACATACTATGGGATTCGACCTGGTGTCCCAAAGTCCCTGTTAAGGCACCTCCTTTGAGACCCCTGTCTGTCCGCCTCTACTGAGGGGGGCATACCGGGATGTTCAAAGATTTTTTTAATACTGATACCATTCAGCCCTTGACACGGCGATCACTTCATGGCTTCGGAGCGTGAGAACTCACACCCTCGATATTCCAGGAGGCTTTGCCATTACCCCCTGGAAGGATCGCTCGCTAGTTCAAGTCCCACTGACCAGAGTCTGACAGTTCCCCAGAGTCCGATGAGACGCGTAAGCCCTCCTACACGGAGAAAAATGGAAGGTCAGTTCAGCCATATAGATGTGCGGATCGACTATATTGCAGGGTCAACTATAGGACAGCCCTTGAAGGTGGCAAAAGCGACTATATCTAAAAGGTTGAAACCAGAGGTTCAAATCGATCATCTCAGATTGTCGACTTGGTCATCTCATACGGTCGACTCAAGCGTCAAAGAGAACCGAACCGATCATCACACAGGGCGGAAAAGATCATTGTAAAGGGTCGAATCACTTATCATAGAGGGTCAATTTGGCCAGATCAGATAGTCGTCTTGATCTCCTCGAACAGTCAACCTGGCCGTCTTAGGGGGTCGATTTGATTATCCTACATTTTCTATATTTGTTTTCCTTTTTCTATTCATGCCAGTCTCTCTCTTATAAGATGCTGGAAATGATAGAATTACGTAGAACCTATAAAACCTGAAAATTTATATGAAATACATGAATTCTGAAAGCATTTTGCATTGTTTGTAGAGAGCGAGGTGTATGAGACATAATTTGATATGCAAAAACAGTGCACATTGACAATATATTTTTTGGAGCACGAAAGGCTAAGGACATGGCACGGTGTCACACTGAATTGTAAGATTTGAAACACTCAAGTGAATTCATAAATCAATATCCCACATCTCGTTCCTTCCTGTATCATCAATGAATGCTGACATTTTTTGCACGTTTTCAGTTTGAAACGACACGGCGACATCAAACTGATAGCTGAACGTCCAATTATGCCTTTATTCTGAATCCCTTGGAAGCAACAAATTTGACGTTGAAAATTCAAAAGAATAAGCTTAATACACTTCTTATCATGTTCTCTCTTATGCACGCTTCACTCTCCACGAATGTTTGAAATATCGAAAAGCACTTTAAACTTATTAAAAACATGTTTAAGTTCAATAAACAGCAAATGTGACGCTGAAAGGTTCAATGACATTCAATCACGCCGAAAATGCTCTAGAGTCTAGACCACGGTGCTGCCAACTCTCGTATCCTTTCACACTGCATGCATCGCGTCGACAACCGGATTGGTTAAGGTTGGCGCGCATATTTGAAATGATTGAATGTGAAAAGCAATTGTGCACAGCAAATAATCAGAGTAAAGTCATTACAAATAATTCTTTGCTTACATGGAAGACTTCTGATGTGAAATTTTAATTATTTATTAGATTTCCTTCTTAAAAATAAATGATCGATTCCAATTTCAAAGAAAAGAATGTCTTTGTCATCCTAAATATGAATTTTCAATTATTCCTAATATTCTTATGCACTTTAAATTTATTATTTGTTGTAAACATTTAACTATAACATTCAATCATTTTAAATGAACACGCCAACGGTAACTAATCAGGTTGGCCCTTCGCGATGGGTCATTTGCCCTTCCGTGTATGGTCGAACTGAGTGAAAACAAGATGATCGTATTGATCTCCCTGAAAGGATACCTTGCTTATCCCTGATAGTGAGTCTGACCTTCTTACAACACTCAGACTGGCCATAAAATAAGAGTCTCTCTGACTATGTCGAAGAAATTCTGAAAGGCTCTTTAGACCATATAGAAGAACGGACTGGCTCTCTAAATTTTGACCTTCTAACTTTGACCATCCATTTTTCTTCGTGTACCAACTGCAAGGTCCGCGCTCGCTAGGGAGAGATCGATTCGTGTTGAAACAACACAGCTTTTCTAATCTCGCATAAGCTTTGAATTATGAGAATGAGAAAATTCTTACTATGAAAATCGATTATTAAAATATATAAATTACCATAACTTCCCTACTCTTTAGTAAAATGTATCAATTTTATTGGTCAATCGATTCGTCTCGAATCAACACATATTTTCTATTCTTGCGTCAACTTTAAAATTATGAGAATAAAAAAATGTTTACCATAAAAATCGATTTCAAATATAATATTAATGACGATAACTTCCTCACTCTTTAATAAAATTTATTGCTATTATAGGTCGATTGATTCTTCTCGAGCCAAGGAATGTTTTATATTCTTGCATCAACTTTGAATTATGTTAATGAAAAAGATCAATTATAAAAAACCGATTTTTAAAATATTATTGAGTGCTAAAAAATGCAATGAATATTCTCAGAAATCCTTCAGTTAGTCAAGATTATAGTGGTGAATATAAGCCCTCCAAATTTCATCAATTTATCTGCAACCGGTTTCAAGTTATCGTGTTCAAAAGAAAGTGTGAAATCGGCAAACACATCCACACACACACACGCCTGGCCATCGCTTGGAACATTGTATGATACATTTTTAAATTGAGGAAGGTCTAATCATAAGAATTTAAATTTTTGGGAAAATGTTAACATCACAAAGCTTCCTTTATGAGAAAGCAAAAAAAACTTCCTTGTAGAAAATTCGCCTCTTTTGGAAAACTTTTCTCCCTTTTTTTATTAAAAATACAACTAGTTTATAATTCACTCTATTTTAGTTGAGGATTAAAGTATTTTGTTGAAAAATTCTCTTCTTTTAGATTATTTCAACAGTTTTTGATTCGAAGTAAAAATCTCTTTGGAACTAAATATGCACTATTACATTTTTCATTGAGAATTCATCTTTTTCGTTTGAAAATTAAACTATTGATTTCATGGTGAACTTCTTTGTTGAAATTTTGATATAATATCTGAAATTTTCAAAAATATTTTTGAATTTGCTCAAGAATCTTAGGAAAATTATATTTATATAACGATAAAAACAATTAACCAAAAAACCTAGGAAATGAATAGTTATTAGAAATTTTTATTTTGTATTGAAAATTATTTTGCCCCTTAAATCGAGAAACCACACGCGCGCGAAGCGTATGATTGATGATGCTAGTAATCGAAAACAAGGAAGGAAAATTATGATACATTTGAAATTATCGCATTTGATTTTTTTATTAAGTGGATTACATTTTCACACAGGACTTTTTTAAAATGCTGGACTACCTGTTATATGTGTTATGAAAAATCAAATTTTACATACATGTACATAATAGGCTATTCAAGCATTTTTATTTAACACATCCGATTCAAGATATTACATTTTTCCAGATGTGGGATGCTTTTTAGACTTACACGATCCCAAATGATCTATTTTGGTACCTGAAATGGATAATAAATGTTTCAATTCAAATACTTACATATTTTAAAAAATTGCATACTTTTAAACAAATAGTATTTTTTATATTTAGAATGTAAATAAAATTTCCAATTTCAGCTAATTCGCACTTAATTTTTTAACGTTACACATTTTCAATTTGAGAACGTTCCTGATCGATGAATTTCAAATCTTGGGTGTTCAAAAGTGAGTAATTTGTAAAATTGGTATAAGAAAATATTTTAAAAGTCAGTATTCAGAAAATAATATGTTTTCCAAACAACTGACCTGCTATACAGCTGTTGTAGCACGTATGAGTGTCTCCGCCAATTCCGCAAACTTCCTTAGTTCCAAAGAACTAAAGACATGGTTCATTTTTTATTTCAGAGTTTTTTTTAAAAACAAACATTTTTCAACATGGAAAATAAGACCTTATGAAATTTTGTTTACTTACGTTGCATACATCTTTGCACCTTTTCTTTCCTGTAACAATCTACAAAAATATCATATTGATTACTAGGAGCACTATTTATTATAGTTTTCATAGATTGATAATTTGAAATGGCATAAATATTCCATATGATTGATATTTTTGTTGAATTTTAATTATTCGCTCTGACAGAGCAAGAGTATAGCACTTTCACTAACATTCAGTAATTTTAGTTTCATCTTCTAAAAAAAGAAGAATTATGAATATCCTGAACGTGAAGCGTAAATTGCTATGATATAATAATATAGGAATTTTAAATATAAAACTCACCTTATGTTTCTCTAGTACAGAATGTGAGAAGGCGGCCGAGAATAAAGTTGCGATGACTTTAAAAATAAAGGAACATTGGTTTTTTTTTATTACAAATTGAATTCCATATAAGTGAGATCAAGTTTCATTATAATACAATATGAAATATTTTTAAAAAATTTAGATAAAGCTTTTTGCCTAATTTTGCTTAAATAAAACCATTTTATTCATTTTAAACTTATACAGTAATTGAGAAACCAGTACTAAAGTTCTATTTTCTAAATACATTTTAATAAAATAAATTGCATTTTTTTAATAAATTACGAAGTTGAATGGGGAAAGAGTGGTGCTCTGATATATTTACTGTCATTCTTCAAAATATCAGCGAAATATATTCTTTAGAATTAATATAATAATACGGAAAAGAAATATATGAGATGGTCAGTAATTCATGATGGCATATAATAGCATTTGCCCTTCAATATGAGAAAAATCATTAGATAAGATTTTAATCATTCAAAGCAACAGATAACGTATGGTTTATTTATTTTATTTATTTTCAGTAGCCCACGCGGAAAAACTATACATAATGGGAAATATTATATATTATTTTTTCCACTATCTATAAACTATATAGTATAATTTTTCCGCCTGGGCACCTCTCATTAAAAAATTCATCTTAAGCATATGCGGTTTGAAAATAGCTAATTACTTACTTAATAAAAAAGCGAATGCCCATTTTCCTATCATCTTGAAAAGTGAATTTTAAGACAATGTTTTATTATAACAAAATTTTTCCGTGGAAACAAGCTCATGGAATAACGATGTTCATCAAGAAACTCAATATTTGTAGAGTTATGATAGTCGTTATTACGCAATTACCATATTTGCGTAGACGTGACGAGCATGTTTTCTCCGTTCGGTGTAAATGCAAATAATATTGAGATTACTAATTAAAAGCTCTAACTTTATTTTCTTTGTGAAGAAATTCATCCATGTTGAATACTTTTTACAATTACATGTTGAATACTTAATTTCATATGAATTAAAATTGGCGAATTGAAGAAAATTAAAAATCGTAAATAACATCGTATACTAGCTTAAATTAATATACCGCATACGATGTTGTATACTTTGAAATGAAGAAATATTCCTGAAAAAAGTGTCATTCTTTTATAAATTCTCAATTATTGATCACTCGTAACAATAATTGAGGCTATTAACTGAATTAATTGATTTCTTTCACTGATATAACTTTTTTAGTTAAATTTTTTGTTAAGAAATCAGTTTTGAAAAACATATCTCCTTAACGGATTGAAGGTGTAATGTTTGTTTTTTTGTAGTTTTTGCAGCGATTCTTATGAACATAAATTCCTTTAGAGCATATCTAAGCGTAAGAATGCACCAGAATTTCAGAAAGGACCAATTTTGAAGGAACGGATTTTTTTCGATTGTTTGCATCTATTTTAAAACATGTGTAGGAAATTCAGATATTTCAAGATCTCTAACATACATAGTATCCATTTGGGTGACAAACAAGTTTTTGTTTGAACATTTATTAAAAATTGAGAGATTGGCATGACATTTCCAAAATTAAAACGTGAAAACTGGATTATTTTGAAGCCTTAGGAATCCGACGAAAAACAGTGTTGGAACTAGAAAATTGAAGATTCCTTCCAAAGACAATTTAAAAAAAATTTTTTAAACTGAAAATTTTGTTATCAGGCATTTTTATGTTGAGACGTCAACTAAAAAAGCAGCGTTCTCCGATCGCACTCAGAATTCT
>CAKNXH010063127.1:1362-28462 GCA_932178445.1 Andricus quercusramuli
ATTTGGTTAAAAAATTACATCATTTGTTGAAAATTCGTCTGTTTCTGATAGAATTAATCTTCTTGGTTGAAAATTCAACTATTTGGTTAAAAATGTTTGTATTTTGTTGAAAATTCCTCTTTTCTGGTCGAAAATTTATCTTCTCGGTTGAAAATTCAACTATTTGGTTACAAAATTACATAATTTGTTGAAAATTCGTCTGTTTCTGATAGAATTAATCTTCTTGGTTGAAAATTCAAGTATTTAGTTAAAACTTGATGTATTTGGCTGAAAATTCGTCTTTTCCGGTAGAAAATTAATTTTCTTGATTGAAAATTCCACTATTTGGTTAAAATTGAACTATTTGGTTAAAAATTCAACTATTTTATTTAAAAAATTACGTATTTTGTTGAAAATTCGTCTTTTTTGGTGGAACATTAATCATCTTGGTTAAAAATTTAACTATTAAGTTGGAAATGTATGTATTTTGTTGAAAATTCTTCTTTTCTGGTCGAAAATGTATCTTCTTGGTTCAAAATTCGTGTTATCTCGTAGAAAATTAATCTTCTTGGTTAAAAATTCAACTATTTGGTTGAAAATTCAACTACTTGGTTAAAAATTCAACTACTTGGTTGAAAATTCATCTGTTTGGTTAAAAATGTACGTATTTTTTGAAAATTCGTCTTTTCTGGTAGAAAATGAATCTTCTTGATTAAAAATTCAACTATTTGGTTAAAAAATTACATCATTTGTTGAACTTTCGTCTTTTCTGACAGAATTAATCTTCTTGGTTGAAAATTTAAGTATTTAGTTCAAACTTAATGTATTTTGTTGAAATTTCGTCATTTTCGGTAGAAAATTAATCTTGATTGAAGACTCAAGTATTCAGTTAAAAATTGATGTATTTTGTTGAAAATTCGTTTTTTTCCGGTCAAAAATTAATCTTCTTGATTGAAAATTCAACTATTTGGTTAAAAATTTACGCATTTTGTTAAAAATTCGTCTTTTCTGTTCGAAAATTTATCTTCTTGGTTCAAAATTCGTGTTATCTCGTAGAAAATTAATCTTCTTGCTTAAAAATTCAACTATTTGGTTGAAAATTCAACTACTTGGTTGAAAATTCAACTACTTAGTTTAAAAATCAACTGTTTGGTTAAAAATGTACGTATTTTGTTGAAAATTCATCTTTTCTGGTAGAAAATTAATCTTCTTGATTGAAAATTCAACTATTTGGCTAAAAAAACTACATAATTTGTTGAAAATTCGTCTTTTCTGATAGAATTAATCTTCTTGGTTGAAAATTCAACTATTTGGTTGAAAATTTATGTATTTTGTTGAAAAATCATCTTTTCTGGTCAAAAATTAATCTTCGTGGTTGAAAATTCAACTATTTAATTAGAAGTTTATGTTTTTATTTTGTTGAGAATTCATCTTTTTTAGTTAGAAAAAACTACAAACGGTAAAATATACCCCCCCCCACCCCCTTCCGATCGTCTAACGTTATTTTTGGATGACCCCTAAACATTTTTTTTTTATGAAAAAGCAAAGGAATAGTGGAATTAGCGAACAGTTGTAAGAAAATAGTGTCTTTTCGAAAAAGTAGGAAAATAGTATCAAGGCTGAAAAAAAGTTTTAAATAATTCTCAACAGTGTGGTGGACGTTATGTTTGAAGTAGAAATTTTGGTGACCTATTCGAAGCTAAATTCTTATCAGCCTAGGCGCTTTCATTAATATGCCCTTAGGGGCTTTCGTTACTCTTCTTTCTTCAGCAAAAAATATGGGGGAGGCGTTTTCATAAAACGATATCTCGTTCAGAACGCAAGTTATATCCTCTTTTCACTGTCACATGCAGCCTAGCTCATATTCATTTTCTTTGCTAAAAGCTCTTTTCAATTCACGCTCGCAAATTTCAACTTTGCTTTTAGTCAAGTTTAAACAAAAATTTATTTACTGATTGTGGGAAAGATTTGATTTTTTTTTCTTTTTCAAAATCCCGAATTTTCCGGACAGGAATTATCGTACTGGGAGTTTCTACCACAGATTCCTGTTACCGGCATGTTATCGACATGGTTCTGTTCCATGCTAAAAACGTGGTTCATTTCCGTGCTGAATCTAGAAGCTTCGAGATCGTTTTTCAAATTCAAGTATCATTTTTCCAAGAAGCAAGTTTCATTTTTCAGTAACAAATTCCTTGGCGGTACTGCCTTTGATGTTGCGGACAAAGGAATTGTTTAAACCTTTATAATTATGTCATAAATATGGGTCACTCGTCTGACATAATTTCTTTGATATTTTTAATATTAAATTCCTTAAAGGTTCTCTTTGGACTTTATAGCGCCAAGAAATTTGTTATTAAAAATATCAAAGAAATTAGCTCAGACGAGTAATGCATATTTATGAGGTAGTTATAAATGTTTAAACAATTCGTTTGTTGGCAACATCAAAAGCAAAGGAATTTTTTATTAAAAAATGAGAATAAAAATTTTTATTGAAAATTCGTTTTTTGTTTTGTTTGTTAAAACATAATTTTTTAACTGAACTATTAGAACCAATAAGAAAATCCAACAATTTTAGTTGAAAGTTAATTCTCTTTAATTGAAAAGTAATACTATTATATTGTTGGATTAAAACTCATCTCTTTTGGTTGAAAATTCTACTATTTGGTTGCAAGTTGAATTATTTTGGTAAAAATTCAACTATTTTCTTAAAGAGTCATCTTTTTTGGTCGAAGATTAAACTACTTGGTTCAAAGTTGAACTACTTCTGACAAAATTTTTTTTTTATTGAAAATTAATTGTCTTAAATGAAAACTTTTTAGAAACGACAAAATATAAACTAAAAATTTATGAAATAAAATTTGGACTAGCATCGCATCCATTGTTCAAACTATTTAGTTGAAAATTTGTGTTTTTGTTGAAAATTCGTCTTTTTG
Organism: Andricus quercusramuli; assembly: GCA_932178445.1. Taxonomy (NCBI): domain Eukaryota; kingdom Metazoa; phylum Arthropoda; class Insecta; order Hymenoptera; family Cynipidae; genus Andricus; species Andricus quercusramuli. The sequence goes on from CAKNXH010063127.1 coordinate 4,275, forward strand.
ATAGAAAATGAATCTTCTTGGTTGAAAATTCAACTATTTGGTTAAAAATGATATATTTTGTTGAAAAGTCGTCTTTTCTGATAGAAAATTAATCTTCTGTGTTGAAAATTCATCTTTTTGGTTGAAAATTAAACTATTTACTTCAAAAAGCATAACATTTTTTGTTTGTTATTATAAAAAGTAGTTTATAGTTCATGCCGATAACGAAATTTCAATATGAGATATTCGCTCTTCAAATTGATGATCATTAAAAACGAAAAAAAAAAGTATAACAAAATTTTTCAAAATTAATTGGAAAAAATCCACTTTAAATGCTTTGATTAAAAATAGCATAAAAATGACTGAAATAAATACTAACATGAATGAAAAAGTAAAATTTGAAGAAAAATTCTGAATCAAAATTTATCAATACAAGTTAATACATTGATGTTTTAAAAAACAAGAAAAACTTTAATGGGAAAAATGCAGTTTTTCGACCACTTCGAATTTTGAATTACTTTTTATTGGGTAATAATAATTTTACGCAGAAAATAAAATATGTATAATTTAAATTTATGACCACCGATTTCCCGCATAATTCAATGAATTGCCGACATTTTCCCGTATTTTTGAAGGATCACAAAACTCCCGACAAATTTCGGGTTTTCCCGTTTTCCCGGGTCGCTAGAATCCCTCTCATTATATGAAAGAGTAAAAAGTCGTTAGATCTTTGATATTTTTTTTCTTATTATAGAGATCCATTGGATATGAGCTTTGAGTTTAACTTTCTGGGGGTGGTCGCAGCAAAGGTTTGGCTTCGCGGCAAAAAAGTTCCAATATGTATATGCAAAAGAGGCTGAAAGTTTCACTGCGGTAGTCAAACTTCTGGGTAATCTAGTCTGAAATCCGAGTGCATCACTCGATCCATAACTTTCAATAATTTTAATTTTCAACATTTCTGTTTCGCTAATGGAATTATTTTTCAGATACACCAAGAACAAAAATAATGTAAGAAACTTGAATCCACAAATTTAGGATTTTGTTTCAATCAATTAGAAACGCTTTTAAGTAAAAATGTTGCATTTTTTAAAAATAGATGAATTTTTAATCAAATATGTGACTTTCAACCAAAAAAAAAATGAATGATTAACAAATTACTTTAACTTTTAAAGAAGCAGTTGATTTTTAAATAAAAAGATGAATTTTTTACCAAGAAGAATAGTTTTCTATCAAAACAGACGAATATTCAACAAAATATATAAATTTTCAACCAACTGTAGTTGAATTTTTAGTTTAAAAAAAAAATCAATTTTTTGGCAAAAAAGGATGACTTTTTAACCAAATTCTAAAATGTTTAATAAAAAAAAGAGGAATTCTCAACGAAAAATATAATAATAGACTTTTCAACGAAACAGAATGAACATTCAAATAAAAATAGTTGGATTTTATTAATTCAGTTTGGATTTAAGTGAAAAAACGAGTAAAAAGGAAAAGACAGTGAAGCCCACAATTAATGAACAGGAATTTCAATTTATTTTGAATACTTTAAAAATCTTCGGTTGGAAACTGTAAATTTTGCATAGAAAATAAAGATTATTTTCCACTGCAAAATTTCTAAAAAGTCAGATCAAAATTTTGATGTATCAAAATTTGAGATCCTGAAGAAACTGCTCATCCGAGAAAGACTCGATATGGGATTCATATGCGAATTCCAAAGCGATAATGCGAAAAATATTTCTCCATCGAAAGGTCTTGGAGCGTTAAGATGCCACGAGATATCAGCTCCAACCGTCTGAAAACATTTCATGGGTCCAGTCCGGTATAACGCGAAATCCGAGGATATTAAATTTGAATCCATGATATTGAATCCGCCACCAGGCAAAAATACCGTTCACAATAGGTGCCAATAGGCACGCGTATACTCGGTCGCGTCGATAAAGTAAACTCGAAACCCTCGAAACCACGAGGGACAGGAAAAGGAGTCGTATACTGCCATCGCTCGTTGAAATCTCGCACCACCGAACACCCAACATCCCATATTCGACAATGCAAAATCTCCCTTTGATAAAAAGCGAAAGCTAAAGCGACGATTCCAATGCTCGATAATTCCATCCCTTCGAGTTACCGACCCAAACTAAAAGACGATTTCAAGCCGCAAGGAGCGCTCTTTCCTGGGTCTCATTCCATGATTCGAAATTCATTTTTATTATGTTCGTATATAATCCGGGTCCAGGTCGAAACAAGAAAAAGGGATGTTCACTAAAAAAATAGGTGGTAGATCCAACTACTTGAGTTTGTAAAATATGTCGCTGGTACTTTATTCGCTGGCACAACCATTATGCTTGTTGGTGTTTACTATCCGCATTGAAATTTCAACAAACCGAGTACCAATAAACAACCAATAAGCCAATAAACAAAATAGATGTGCCAACTGATAAATATAACAGCGGCATATTTTACAAACCCAAGTAGTTGGACCTATTACCTATTTTTTTCAGTGATCAATAGTATATATTCAAAGTATAAGATAGTACCGCCAACCATACAGGTATCGGCAGTGTCAATGTCGCTCGATGTCATTTCGTGTCTTGTGTGAACTTGTGGAAAAATGATTACTAATATTTTGTTTACAAATATTAATATTAATACTGTAAATTGTTTGGATAGAGTAAAATAGTTGACGAGAGATGTTTCTTCTTCCAAAAATATCCACAGAAACTAACCCTTAACATCTAGATGGCTGTTCTTTAGTTTAACATGAAATGTGTTAACCTGAAGCATCTAGATGTTAAGGGTAAACATCCATTTTTCTCCGTGAAGATAATGCTTTTTTAATTTGTATTAAGACCGAAATGAAATCCACTTTCTTCAACCCTTTTATGCACCAAAACTAACAATGATAAATGAAAGTTCCAACTACCTCCTTTTCGGCTCATTAGAGACAAATGTATAACAAAAGGAAGACAAATATGAATGGGTCTAATTTTCCATTCATTTGTGGAAATTAATTTCATAGAATCATTCGAGATGATTCTGCAATAATTAGACAAATGCTGTATCTCAAAAACACCAGAGATGGAAAAAAATTCAAATAGGATCATAGAGGAAACCATCTACCTAGTTATCTAAGATACAAATTTTATTATGTTTTGTTCGCTTACTCTACAATTGAAAACATTAGAATACCATCGTTTCTTTTGATGTAACAGCCATTTTTCTGAACATTCCTTATAAAAGGGTGTTGTACTTGTCACAGAAAAGCCATATAGGATTTGATTAAAATCCATACCGAGATGCCTGAAAAACAATTTCTTGAGGCTATACAATACCTTTTTTATTTGTTTTTTTTTTCTTCAAACTAATGGTACTTTTAATGGTACTGAAAAGTTCAGTTCTGTCTTCAATTCTTGTATTCAATAATAACCATATTTTACGGTTGAACCAACAAAAATTATGTTAATTGATTCAAACAAATCGTTTTCTGAGTTTACCGATAGGAAGGAGCGCTACGATACTTGCAGCTTCAAATCCTTTTCGTTTGGGTCGGTAAGGTGAAGGGATGGAATTATCGAGCACTGGAATTGTCGCTTTCGCTTTTTATCGAGAGAAAGAGGCCCAAGGGGGATTTTTCATTGTTGAATATGGGTGCTGGGTTGGGTGTTCAGTGGTGCAAAATTTCGACGAGCGATGGCAGTATAAGACACTAAGCTCAGGATTATTTTTTCAATTCCAATCTGCAGGGTTGCCTATGAATGACATTAAGATTTCTCTTAATTAAGCAATTCGGGTACTTCTCTTTTACTTCAATTTGTGAGAAATATCTAAGAGGCTAACAAACTTAAGGGTCATTGCTTGTTTCTTAGAGATCATTGTGACAAATTACAATCATACATGGGTAGTATTAGATACGACGGACCACATTTTGAACATTTTTCTCAAAATGAATGTTTGTAATTTGTCAAAATGACCTCAAAAAAACAAGCAACGACTCTTAAGCTTGTATGATTTTTTTATCAAATTTTGAATCAATCTGAGAAGCATAAGGTTTTATGTGAAATGTAGACAGGATCAATAAATAGATCTAATAACTACGATGTCCAGAAGTTATCATTTTTACATGTAACATAATAAAGGCACAAACTAATTTAAGATTTGGATTCAAACTTAGGAAATTTGAATAATCTGTACAGATTGGTTCTGAATCAACTATAGTCTACACACTGGTTTTGTTTTTCGAACTCGTGAGGAAGAATGTCATCGACCACCATACCAGCAGACACCGGTCTCGGTCGGTACCATTGAGACTTTGGTTCGATGCCATTCTGCTTTTTATATGGCACTGAACTGATGATAACAATGGAATCCTTTAAACCTTTCAACCTTTACAGTTAAAGCAGTGAGATATCGACGGGAACTTATCTGGAGAACGAATGCCCGATCGGGCTTCGCCCTGACCCTGGCCTTGCACTTCTCGCACAAGGTCGAACAAATGGATGTTCATACATACCATCTATAGATATTTAGGTTTAACATATTTAATGTTTAACTATAGGACAGCTATCTAGATGTTAAAGAGTAGTTTTTGTGGAAAGGACAAAGCACTTTTATCAATTATTTTACTCTATCTAAACAGCTTACAGCATTATTATTACCACCCTTTGACAAAAATATTGCTGATAATTTTCCTGCTCTCGGACAACGACTGTAACATCTTGGATGTTTCAGTCTAACATATCGGAAATTTCAGTTTAACATACAAATATTTTTCGCCTGAAATCTCAAGAAATAGCAAATGTAACGCGTCCATATCTGTGAATTTCGCGATACTATCTTATGCTTGAAACATCTATACGTTTGAACATCCATTTTTGTCCGTGCAGTTAACAAGTATCCAGATAAGGTAACCTGCTCGGAGGTTAACGAGCCAATAAAAAAGAAAAGTTAAAATTGCCAGCTATTAATTTCTGAATGAATGCATCTAAATTGCATCAAAGTGTCAACACTTTGATGCTACACTCTAAATGCTACTCTACCGCTAAATGGATCCCAGATAGAGGAAAAAAGATACTACAAATGGACTAGTAATTAGATTTGCCTGCAATTTCGCCGGTGCTTTTGACCCATATGTATTCAGTTTGTTGGCAAATAGAGCTTATATTTGGATTTAAATGTTTTGTCGGCAGGGTCCAGGGAGGCTCATTGCTCATACTAAAGTCAATGTTTTGCTTCATTGGTAAATACTCTCCTCAAATAATAAAACATTTATGTGTTTGCTTATTGGTAGTGTGGTCATTTACCGACATGCAGAATATTCTCAGGAAAATTTACAATGGGTCAACTTTCATTTGAGGTATAAATAAAATTGTGTTCCACTGTAATTTAGGTTAGCACTCAGAGAAAAAGTTGTATTGAAAGAAAAGCATCGTCCTCTTGTCTGTTTTGTTTTAAAACATGTGAAAATCTTTGTTGCATAAACAGAATAATTTGGCTGCAAGACTAGGTGAAGTTTGTCACGAATGGATAATGCTTGCTGCAAAAAGATTTTTTTTTGAATACATTAAAATCTTAATCTTAAATTTAGGAGGAAATTCCACTTGTATCAAGGAAAATATTTTTGATCCAAGAGGAAATTTCTCTGAGCAAAAGAAAACATTGTACATAGTAAAACTGGTTCTTAATTATACTTGCTAATTACCAATTAATATGAGTTACAGTCCAATTAAGAAAAAAATGTAATAAAACTAATTATAATTATGAAAAACATACGTGAATGTATATGAGAATATACTAGAGAAGGCCTCCATTTCAGCGATCACTTTATGACTCAGTATTTGTAATCGGCTCACTTACCTGAAAGAAAGAAGAAAATTATTTACGATTTCAAAAATTAAAAACTTTTAAAAATCCAACAATTTGGTTCGATTTTTAACTGAAAAATCTGTTACAGTTCAAAAATTCAACTCTTTCTTAACTGAAAAATCTTTCTTAGTCAAAGATTCCACTATTTTCTTGACATTTTTTTTACATTTAACTGAGTTTCTTAACTGAAAAATCTTTCTTGGTTAAGGAATTAACTATTTAGTTGAAAATTTAAATGTTTTGATAGAAAATTAAACTATTTAAATGAGAACTAACTTTTTTGGTAAAAGTTCATACTTTTGGGTTGAAAATTCAACTGTTTTGTAGAAAATTCTTATTTTTGGCTTGAAAATTCAACAGTTTAGTTGAATTTTTTTTGCTTGACTGAAAACTCTTTCTTGGTTGAAAATTCAATATTTTTTTGGTGCAGGTTACATTTTTCAAGTTGTTGAAAGTCGTTACACTTTTCGTTGAGACTTGATCTTTTTTAATGAACATTCCATTACTTGGTTGAAAGTTCAACTCATTTGTTAAAATTTTTATAAGAGTTATCATTTTACTTGAAAATTCATGTGTTTGGTTTAAAATTAATTTTTCAACTGAATATGTAACTATTGCATTTTTAGTTGAAAAGTTATATTTTTAAATTGAAAATTCAACTATCTGGTTGAAAATACCTTTTTGTATGTTGAAATTTTAATTATTTTCTGGAAAATTGAACTGTTTGTTAAAAAGTCTTATTTGCTGGTCAAAAAATTAACTGTTTTGTTGAAATTTTGCCTTTTTGGATACAAAAATTCGTCCTTTTCGATTGAAAATCCATCTTTTTTGGTAGAAAAGTTCTTGGTTGAAAATTCACCTTTCCTAGTTGAAAATGCAATTGTCATCAAAAAAATTCTTGAATTAATTATTTAGTTAAAAATGGAACTATTTTTGGTCACAGTTTAATCTTTTTCCTTTGAAAATTCGATAGTTTGGTTGAAAATTCATCTTTCTGGGTTGAAAATTCAACTATTTAATTGCAAATTCAAATATTTTGTTGAAGATTCGTCTCTTTTGCTTAAAATTTCAACCATTTAGTTGCAAATGCAACTATTTGGTCTAATTTTAATTTTGTTTGTTTGTTGAAAATTTAACTATTTGGTTGAAAAGTCATATTTTTGGGCTTAAAAGACAACTGTTTTCTAAAATATTTTCCCGGGAGGGTGAGTAGGAGAAACGATGGGAGGGGAAGTATGAGAATGAAGGGGAAGTATGAGAATGAAGGGGAAGTATGAGAATGAAGGGGAAGTGTGAGAATGAAGGGGAAGTGTGAAAACGAAGGGGAAGTATGAGAACGAAGGGGAAGTATGAGAACGAACGGGAAGTATGAGAATGAATGGGAAGTATGAGAATGAAGGGGAAGTATGAGAATGAAGGGTAAGTATGAGAATGAGGGGGAAGTAGGGTAAATAAGGTAAGGAGAAGAAGAGTAGTGAAGGGAATTGAAGAGAAACATGATCACTCCATGGAGCGAACTCATTATCACTGCAATTTGGAGTTAAAATGTAACACCAACGGAAGGAGCGACGCTTCTCGCTCCACTGGACAGACATAATCGCTCCAACGGTGTTGATATAGCACTCGCTCCAGTATTGGTGTTGAATAATCACTCCAAGAAATTTAGAGAGTGGGAGGGAAGTGAGGGGTGATTAGTAGGGTAGTGCGGGGGAACAGAGAGGGTTGGAAAGTAAGGGAGGGAAATGGGGATAATAGAAGAAGGAGGAGTGCAAAAAAGGGAAGAGTAGAGAAAGTGATGGGGATAGTAGGGAAGGAAAGTGGGAAGAGGGGCGGAGGGAGGGAAATGAGGATAGTAGATGAAGGGGGAGTGCATAGAAGACTGGAGTAGAGAAAGTGAAGGGGGATAGTTAAGTAGGATGATGAAGTTAGAAGAGGGAAAGAAAGGGAAAGGAGGGGGAGTAGGGAAGGGAAAGGTTTGAACTAATTTGGTTAGAGATCAAATTCAGTCAGTATTCTTGCTTGGATTAAAGAGGTTTTTTTAACTGCGGGACAGAGAAAACAAGAAGCAGAGGAAAGAAAATAAGAAAATAAGAAAATAAGAGAATGAGAGATGAAAAAGAGGAAGGAGACGAGAAGAAGAAAGCATGTTTTCGTAGTGCCAATGTTCGCCAAATGCAACCGGACCTCGAGGAGGAGGAATCTTACGGACCTTTTTGTCAGCGAGGGTCGTTTGTGGTATTCGGAAATTGGTCCTATTGCACACAGTTTTTCGCGGTCGGCTGTCGACTTTCTTACGACATATCCTGCTTATTGTCCTCCTTTATGCCCAACTTTCTTGATGGACGGACGGCCTACATTGATTTCAAAAAGACCGCCAAGTCAAGCCGCGCCGCTAATGACTCCACCATTAATGGACAAGTCACATTTATTCGAATCATCAACCAATGATTTCGCGTATTTTCATATGTAGGACGCAGCAAAGGAAGACAGGGGAATTTCATTCAAACATTTTATTTTAATCACGAATATTGACTTAATTTGAGCTCTAAAAAAATTAGACATAAAAAAGGAAAGGGTTACTCAAAAATGACGTTTCATTGCCAGGGGGGTAACGCAGAAGGTGACATCACCTGTGGAAAGTATAAATGTGAATAACAATTTTTTTAAATGCTTCAAAAAATGACAATTAGTGATTTTATTTTACAAATAAAGCATCTAAATTTTCTAAATACAGATCATACGCGTTACCTGATTTCGATAAACTTTCAGGAATTCTCGTTTTTTTCGCATAAATGCAAACAGAACCCATTATTTAAAATTCGACTATTTTGTTGAAGATTTAACAATTTTGTAGAAAAGATTTTTTTTTGAAAATTAATTTTCATAACTAAAAATTTAATTCATCAAAATTCAACTACTTCATTGACAGCTTTTTTAAAAGTTCAATTTATTTGTTGAAGATTTATTTATTGAATATAAATGGGCAAGCCCTTTGTACAGATTTAACTATTTTGTTGAAAATTCGTTTTCTTTTAATTAATCTTTTTACCTGAAAATTTAACTATTACATTTTTGGTTGAAAAGTTATGTATTTTGTTGAAAATTCGAATTTTTTGGTAGAAAATCCTTCTTCTTGATTGTATATTCTACATGGTTAAAAGATAAATTACTCTGTTAATTCATTTTACTATTTCAAAATACATTTCTTTGATTGAAAATTTACCTTTTTTGGTTGAAATTTTTTATTTAAAATCAATTTTTTTAACTGGAAATATAACTATTGCATTTTTGGTATAGAATTTTCAATTGAAATAAGTTACATTTTCAGTTGAAAAAATTACTTTCAACAAAACAAACTAACTTTCAAAAAAATAGTTATATTTTCAAACAAACTAATTTTGACCAAAACAGACGAATTTTCAACTAAAAAAGATAATTTTTCAACCAAAAATTGAATAATTCAATTTTTAGTCAAAAAAAGAATGTTCAACCAGTTACATTTGCAGCTGAAAAAAAAATTTCAACCGTAAACCATCCAAAGAAAAACAAGTAACTGAAATACTTGAATTTTTAACCGAAAAGAATAATTTTTATATAAGAAGATTAACTTTCAAAGAAAAAGATAATTTTCTACCCAAAAAAATCAATTTTTAACAAAATACGTAGATTTTCAATTAAAAAAATACAACTTTTCATCCAAATTGTGGAATTTTAAACAGAAAAAAAAATTTTTCAACTAGAAATGAAACAGTTAAATTTTCAGTTAAAGAAATTGTTTTCAACCACACTGATGAATTTTCAACTAAAATTATGAATCTTCAATTGGAATAGTTGAATTTTATGCCAAAAAGTTGAATTTTCAGCCATAAAGATTAATTTTCTACAAAAAAAAAAAAACAATTTTCCACAAAGTACATAAATTTTCAAATAACTTGTTTAATTTCTAAATAAAAAATATAAATTTTGAACTAAATAGTTGAATTTCCATGCACAAAAGATACATTTTCAACCGAAAATAGAATTTTCTGTTAAAAAACTAACTCTTAACAACAACAAAAACGGATTTTCAGGAAAATAGTTAAATTTCTACTGGAATAGTAATATTTTTAGTTTAAAAAATTGATTTTCAACAAAGTAGTTACATTTTCAACGAGAGATGAATTTTGAACAAAAAAATGTATATTTAAGAAAGTAGTTCAACTTTTAACAAAATGGTTGAATTTTTCTGACTAAAAAGGTGAATTGTTGACGAAAAATGTAATAATTGATACAATAACCAAAAAAGATTTTTATTTAATTAAAAAAAAAATAGAATTCATTTAAAAAATACGATTTTTCATAAAAATGGGTTATTTTTCAAACAAATTGTTGAGTTTTTAAGCCAAAAAGACTAATTTTTACAACACAGTTAAATTTTCAATCCGTAAATATGGATTTTTGACAAAAAAGTTATCTGTCAACCAAACAGTTGAATTTTCTACGAAAGCAGGGGAATCTTCAACCGAAAAATACGATTTTTCAAAAAAAATAAGTAAATTTCTAACAAAAAGATTAATTTTCAAATGAAATTATGTATGTTAAAACAAAAGGGTGATTTTAAAATCAAGAAGATTAATTTTCTACCATAAAAGACGAATTTGAAACTAAAATTTCAACAAAAAAGATTTAAATTTTAATTCAAAAACTAGCAAGTTTAGCTAAATTGCAATTTCTATCAGAATTCATAATAATTCAATGAATAGCTCTATTTTTACATTTTACATACGAACTAATTATTATTTTATTGTTTTTCCATAGTTTTCCCGGCTCTACAGTGCCAAATTTACTGAAAAAATTTGAATTTTTACATTTTTCACAAGTTTTTATATAATACGAATAATAAATTAATTCATTTCGTTATTTCGGGCGAAAAATGTGACCAAAAGTAACCTTTTCATAAAATAAGTAACTTTTTAGTAACCGCAGATCAAAAAAGTAGCTAAGTTACTAAAAAGTAACCCGTTCCAAGCCCTGCATCTTGCCAAATAAAGCGTGTTTCAGGCAGAAAGATTCTTTTTCCGATCTCTCTAGTAGCTTAGTGGTTAGAGCACCTAACCGGCAATCAGTTGACCTGGCGTTCGAGTCCCAGCGGAGCGAAAATAGATATTTTTTCTGAATAAATTTAATTTAAAAAATTATTAAAAGTTACATTATCGACTGTGCATGGGGTGCCATAGGGACCAAATCTAGAAATGAATAATTCGTAATTTTGAGGTAGTTTTTGAACGGTCCCATATGGGTAATTGTCAAATTGTAGGCAAATTTTAGCACCTACAGTGGCAATCATATTACTATTAAGAATTAAATATTTCATAACGCAAATTGATCTTATCACATGTAAAAAATTTTGTATGCAAAAGGGGCAGTTGTGAAAATAAGAAATAATAATGAATCCATGCACATGAGCGTATACTCAGTCGTACGCTGTTCTATTGTATCTTATGGTAATGATGCGAAAAAATGTTAAAGTTTAACCATTTTTAATGCTTATACAAAGTAACAGATTTTATTTATAAAAAGTCACCTACTTATGAAAGAAAAAACCGCCAAGCAAGTAACGGAATGGGTTTTATCATTTTTTTTCACCCCGAAAATGGTTTTCAACGCACGTACGGGAATGACGTTTTTGTTGTCAAAATGCACTTTTCAGTTTTGATATCGGATTCACAAAAAAGAGAGTTAATATTTTAAGCTCAACTTTATTAAATCTTGTATTAAACGATACGCCTAATATTTCTGTATTCATTACTCAACTGTAACTACAATATTTTCCTAGAAAAAAAGACTTACGGTAATGACGTCTGAAATGGCAAAAATTGAGGGACAGACTTCAAGGCTTTTACAATATTATTTATTTTACTTAAAAAATGTGCATATATTAAATTTGTGTTCATGTGAAGTTTACAAACTTGATACGTTGAGCGTTTTTCAGGTGACTGTCTGAAAAAAGGAGAAAATCAGTTTATTCAAAGTGAGGTTCGGACGCCGTACGGTAATGACGTTTCGGGTGTTATTTTATTAAATTCAAGTAAATAGGAACAGAAATGAAAAAAAAGAACTGACCATTTTGTAGAGGATGATAATAAGTGTTTATGGAATTGAAAAAAAAAATCAGCACGAGTTTCTAAGTTAATGTTATATTACTGGGACTTTAAGTTTGCTTTCAATTTGACAATTACCCATATAGCTGCCTCGTTGCGCGATTTTCAAGAATCGTACATAACAGTGGTAGCTTGTTTTTCGAAAGAATGTTAATCACGGAAAGATAAGGGAAGCCTGAGGGACTACGCGCAGTTTATACGCACAAGTTGTACCTTTTCCCTCGCAGTAAAACGAGCCTAAAACTGAGGAAGAAGGAAGTACGTGAATGGTTGGGAGTGGGAAGAGAAAAGGAGAAAAAAATAAAAATAAAAAAAATAGGAAGAGAACGAGAAGAGGCCGCTGCCCTGAAAAACTAGTAGCCGCGTGTAAGAATGCCGACAGACATCGTTGGGCCTCGCGAGCCCCGCTGGTCATGCATAGACAAGAGAAATAGGTGATTGGTTCGGTTCTTCGATCCAGATTCCAGATGCACAATTTTCGATTGAGCATCAAATTGACAGCTGGAATTCTGAAATTGTCAAATTTTACTCATTCGTTCTCGAATTCAATCTGCACTACTTTCAGGCCTCGGACACACTTCAGAGATAAAAAAATACTGTAAATAGTGTAAATAGAATTAAAAAGTTTATGGTCCAAAACAACAAAGTGTATTCCAAAATTTCTATTTACTTGAAAACCCAACGATTTTTGGATGCAAGATCATTCATTTCGCTTAAAAAGTCAAATAATAAATTTTTTGTTAAGAATTCATCTTTTTGGGTTATTAATTGTAATATTTGGTTTAAAATTGAATTATTTTTTTGAAAATACAATAATTTTGTTAAAAAGTCATACGTTTTGGTTGTAAATTCAACAAGCTGATAGAAATTCTTTTTATTCCTTGAATAAAAAGTGTTTTTGAACATTCATCTTTTTGGTTTGTAAATTAATTTGTTTCTGCAAAAATTTCACCTTTTTTGGTTAAAAACGCAACAGTCTAGTTAGAAATTAATCTGTTTCGCGTGAAAATTAACTTTTCGTTGAAAATTCAACTGTTTTGTAGAAAATTCGTATTTTTGACTCGAAAACTAAAAAATTTGGTTGCAAATGTAACTATTTGGTTGAAAATGTATGTATTTTGTTGAAAATTCGCCTTCGTTCGTTAAATGCAATTGTTCTTTATTTTAAATTAATTTTGTTGTTGTTAAAATTTCAACTATTAAATTTTTTGTTGAAAATTCATCTTTAGAGGGAAGAAATTCATCACCTTGGTTGAAAGTTGAATTTATTTTCTTAAAAGTTCATTTTTTTGGTTAAAGTCTCACAATTGTAGTTGAAAATTTGTTTTCTTGTTAGGTGGAAATTAATTTTTTCAACTGAAAATTTAACTATTTTTTTGAAAATTAAACCCATTGGTTAAAAATTAACTTTTTTTTTGTTGAAAATTAAATCTCTCTTTTTTAGTTAAAAAATAAACTATTTAGTTGAAAAATTTTAAGAACGAACAAAAATATTAACAAAAATTAGTTGAAAGATTATGTAATATGTTGGATATTCGTCTTTTTTTTGTTAAAAATTAATCTCCTTGGTTGAAAATTTAACTATTTGGTTAAAATTTTATGTATTTTGTTTTAAATTATTATTATTTTATTTTGAATTTTCTGGTATGCCGTGATTCATTCAGCTGGCGGGCATTTTTTATTAGATAGACACCATATTGAATTTAATATTAAAGGTATAAGATTTCAAGTCGAAATATATTTCAGTTTACACAAAATAGTTGATTTTTTAATCCAAAGAGATGAATTTTCAACTGAATAGTTAAACTTCTAATTAAAAGCGACAAGTTTTCAAGAAAATAGTTGAAGTTTTAATCAAATGGTTAAATTTTCAAGTAAAAAAAAAAACAAATTTGATTAAAGAGTTGAATTTTTAACAAAAAAGTTCATTTTAAATAATGAAAGATAAATTTTCACCAACACAGTTGAATTTTCAACAAAATAATTAAATTTGCAACCAAATAGTCGAATTTTTAACCAAAAAGAATTGAATTTGCTTATTAGAAAAAGAAAAATAGGAACCAGTTTGTAACAATTTGATAAACAAAGAGAAATCCAAAGACGATTGAAAAGAATTGTTAGTTGAAATTGGGAAAATGTCAACTGTTATTAATTTAAAATAAAATTTTGTTGTCAAAATATCAACTATTACATTTCTTGAAAATAAATAAATAAATAATTAAAAATTACATTTTTTGTTGAGAATTAATCCTTTTTTGGTTGAAAATTTCATTCTTTTGTTGAAAATTTGTTTTCATTTTTGTAGAAAATTATCTTTCAGGTTACAAATTCATCGTTTTGGTTGAAAATCTAACTATTTTGTTGAAAACTTGACTGTTTTGCAGAAAATTTTGCTTTTTAGCTTGAAAATTAAAGAATATGGTTGATTTTTTTTCTTGACTGAAAAATCTTTCTTTAAAATATCAACCATTACATTTTTTGTTGAGAATTCATCTTATTTGGTTGAAAATTCAGCTACTTAGTTCAAATTTGAACTACTTTTTTAAAAATTGTATCTAAATTAAAATTCGTGTAATCGGTTAAAAATGTAACTGTTTTGTTGATAGTTTTTTGAGTTGAAAATAACTTTTTTAACTTAAAATCTAACCAATACATTTTTTGTTGAAAATTAATCGTTTTTAGTTAAAAATTCAACCATTGGTTTGAAAGCTCGTCTTTTTGGTAAAAAATCATTTTTCGTATATTTGAAAATACGCATCCTTTTTGTTAAAAATCCAACCATGTTGGTTGAAAAACTATTATAGTTTTGCTTAAGAATTCATATTTTTTGTTAACATTTTTTAACTTTTTTCGTGAAAAACTCAACTATTTGTTTTCTTTTCTTTTTTTGGGGGTGGGGGGTCGACACACAAAAGGCTTGTAGTCCGAAATTTGAATGACTTTCACCCTGGAAAATTCTTCGAGATAAAATAAGTGTATCAGTTTTGCGATCCGGATTCACAGTTGACCTCCGATGACTAATAAAATCGATAGTTGGTAGCCGGAAAAACCTTGCCACTGTCACTCAAGTCTCGAGTTGGAATGTTATCGAGATATTTTAAACGCTTTTTATGACTCTTGTTTTCCAGCCTCGATCGGATTCTTTAAAAGGAGGCACAAACTGCTCAAGAGATTTTGCAATAATAATAATAACAGGGTTCACAGCGCAAAAGGAATTTAAAAAAGGGGAAATAGGGTAATTTTCTCACGAAAAAGGGGAAAATAGGGGAAAGATTAAACTTTTTATTTTTACATGTAAAAAAAAATCTTTTTATAACATATGTGACATTTAAAAAAAAATTGCAATGATTTTTCAATGATTTCTGCCATTTCATTTCATTTCAAGAAAAAAGGGGAAACTAAGGCAAAAAGGGGAAGACTGTGCACCCTGTAATAATCTATAAATAAACTTGATTTGATCCACTCTAACGACAAATTTCCGCTGGTAATTCAACTAGTGTGGTCCAAAAAATATTGTTTCCTTTATAAATTGAAGTTCAGACACCCCAACTTTCTTTGTATTAGGTAAACAAACCCTATTTTTTCAGAATCCTATGAAAACAGTTCTAAGCTCCCCTATGGTGATATTAAAAAAATCTGTAGGTTCCCGCCACATCCGAAATATTTCTCTGGGAGACCTCACTTCCTTAAACTTCTTCCTCCTAGCAAGGGGATGGCGGATGCAATTAAGTTTTTTTAGATTTTAAAAATAATATCTAGTGGAAGGACAGGCATTTTATCCTTAAAGAGAGGATTTCCTTATAAAATTATTATTTAAAATTGTAATTTAAAAAAAATTAATTTGAGGAACCTTTCAATTGCTAGACTTTCGTCTGAATTCGAATTTCTGTAAATATGAACATGGTTTTAGTTTCAACTTTTTTAATAGGGATGTAATATTTCCGAAATTAAGGAAAATCCCGAGTGGCTATTCAGTCCCGAAATCTTGTTCAAAGTCATTATATATAACCAAAAAATCAAAGATTTGGATTCATGAAGATCAGATTAAGATTTGGGAAGATCCCAAGATTGCCTCAGAAGCAATTGGAAAACATTTTCAAATCTCGCCGGAGATCTCTTGAATCTTTCAAATCTTCAAGAATCTTCGCCAACCTTGAAAAGATAAGAATTTTAATATAGAATTTCTTTCTAAACGGGATAAAACAATTTAAAATTAAAATTTTAAACATTCCCATTGATTTATTTCAACCAAAAAAAATTACTTTACCATGAAAGATGGACTTTCAATCGAAAAGGACGAATTTTCTGTCCAAATAGACGAACGTTCAACAAAAACAGTTGAATAATAATCAACTTGAAAAGTTGAATTTTCAACAAAAACAATTCATTTTCAAACAAGAATTTCATTTACAAACAAATAGTTGAACTTTCAATCAAAAGAAACGTATTTTAAACAAATTAATAAGATTTTTAACGAAATAGTTGAATTATTAACCAAATGCTGAAGTTTCCTACATACAAAGTTAAATTTTCAATCAAATAATTTAATTTTCAAACGAGGAAAGACAAATTTGTTAATTAAAAAAATATATTTAACCCAATAATTGCTGGGGGATTGTATTGAAGCCAACAACTTACATAAACAATGTATGATGAGTTTGAAATAAAATAGTAATTATAACCAAAGATATGAAATTTCAACTCAAATGATTAATCTGCAATTTAAAAAAATAAATTTTTAAGAAAGTAATTCAATTTTTATCAAAAAAGACCAATTTTTCCCCAAAAGACGAATTTTCTACAAAACAGTTAAACTTTCGACCTGCAGATATTAATTTTCAACAAAAAAATGTATTTTAAACTAAGGAGATGAATTTTCAACCAAAATTATGATTCTCCAACAACAACAAAAAAAGAATTTTTTACAACGAAGTTGAATTTTGCAACTAAAAATACAAATTTTCAACCAATACAGATTTTTCAGTCAAGAAATAAAAAAAAGTTCATCCAAATTGTTGAACTTCCAAGCCCAAAGACGCATTCTATGTAAAATAGTTGAATTTTTTACCAAAAATTTTCAATTTTCGAGAAAAAATTTTATTTTCAACCAGAAAAAAAGAGCTTTCAACACACAAAAAAGAATTTTCTAAAAACCAACTGATATTTCAACTAAAATTATTAATCATCAACAAAAAAATGACTTTTTAACAAAGTAGTTCAACTTCCAACCAATTAATTGAATATTCAACCAGAAATATGAATATTTAATGAAAATAGTTGAATCCTCAATCAAAGAAGATTAATTTTCAACCAAACAGTTGCATTTTTAACCAGAAAGGATGAAATTTCTACCAAAAGAAATCGATTTTTAAAGCGCAAAGACAAATTTTACAAAATAGTTCAATTTTCAATGAAAAAGATTAAATTTTAATCAGAAAACATCAATTTAAAAAAAAAAATTGAATTTTCAGCTAGAAAAATGAATTTTTATTCATGAAAATTAATTTTCTACCAAAAGACAATTTTTCAACAAAAAAAGATAAATGTTCAAAAAAAATTGAATAGTTTATTTTCAGTTGAAAAAATTAATTATTATCTAAAATTATGGAATATTCAACTGGATTAGTTCAATTTAAAAAAATTAGTTTAAAAAAAAAATTTCAAGAAAGTAGTTAACATTTCAAATCGAATTGTTAAATTTTTAGGTAAAAAATTAATTTTCAACCAAGGAGATCAATTTTCCCCTAAAATGATGAATTTTAAACAACAAAAATAAATCATTAACAAACTAGTTCAACTTTTAACCAAGCAGTGGACTTTTCAACCAAAAAAGGTGAATTTTCAAGGAAAAACGTAATAGTTTGTCAACCAAACCAGATTTGAATTTTAAATTCAAAAAACATTATTTCATCCAAAAAAGAAGAAATTCGAAAAAATGGCTTTTTGGGCCTATACAAAAATTTTAGAGTCAAGAAAGAAACACAATTTCAACCAAATTGTTGAACTTTTCAACAAAAAAATTAAATTTCTACCAAAATAGATCAATTTTCCAAAATACGAATTTTTTACCATGAAAGATTTTCTAGTTTCGAAAGTAAAAAAATTTCGAATAAATTTTTAATTTTCAGTACAAAAAAAAGAAATTTTCCATCAAGCAGTTGTATTTTAAACCAAAAAATATCAGTTCTTAACGAAAAGTGTAATAGTTGATATTTCAACTAAAGAAAAATTTAACTTTAAACAAAAAATAGGTGAATTCAACAAAAAAAGACGAATTTTCGACAATAGTTGAATTTTCAACTAAGACAGATTTTTCAGTCAAAAGAGATTAAAAAATGCATCCAAACTGTTGAATTTTAAAGCAAAAAGGACGAGTTTTCAACAAAATATAAGAATTTTCAACTAAAAATAATATCCAGTAATATAAAGCTACTTTATCAAATAAAAAAGCATTGCTATTTAAATGAATATTACAATTTAAAAAAATTTAGACACGCTCCCGAAAAAATTTCCTGGCATTTCCACGTTTTTCAGGTATACGAAAATTCCTGAACAATTTCAGGTTTTCCAGATGAGTAGACACCCTGAATGAATTTCCTACAACACACGGAATCTTTAGCAATCCTAGTCAGCATTTTTCAGTCACATACCTATGTGCAATCTTTTGTAATCCCATGCAATCTTGCAATTTTGCAATCAAGTCTAAACCAAAAATCCGAGTCATTAACCAGGGTGTCCAGCGATTCTTACAAACAAACTTCAAGGTCTTTTCCAGATTTTCCAGGTGAAGAAATCAAGTTTTTCCAGGTCTATTTTTTTTACATCAAACAATGAAATAACCGTTTTTTACACATGCAAAAAATGAGCCATTTACTTTTTTATTGGACAACAGTTTCCGAAGAAAGCTTTCGCAATCTTTGTGAATTTGTTAAAATCTGTTGAAGTATTTGAAATCTTTGCGAAATCATCAAAAATCTTTTGGAATGTTTAAAAATTTGGTAAAATCTTTGAAATCCTTGAAATCTTTCTGAAATGTTTTGAAATCTTTTGAAATCATTATGAAATCTTTGAAATATTTGTGAAATTATTCTTTGTGAAATCTTTTGTGTTCGTTTGAAATCATTGAAAACTTTTTTAATCTTCTCCAATTTGTTGAAACCTTTTGAAACCGTTTAAAATCTTTGCGATGTTTTGAAATCTTGGAAATCTGGTGTACTGTATCTTCTAAAAAATGTTGAAATCGTTTAAAACTTTTGAAATGTCTTGAAACCTTATGAAAGCCACATTAATTCTTTGAAAGATTTGTGAAATCTTTTGAAAACTTCTAAACAAATTTTTAATCGTTTAAAATCTTTGACATTTTTTGAAATCTTTGAAATCTGACGTAGGTACTGTATCTTTTTTTAATCTTTGAAATTCTCGTATTTTTTAAAAATCTTTAATAAATTTTTCATGAAATAAAATTTTTGAAATGTTTTGAAACCTTATGAAATCCTCATTATATCTTTGAAAGATTTGTGAAATCTTTTGAAATTTTCCAAACAAATTTGAAATCGTTTAAAACCTTTGAAATTTTTTGAAATCTTTGAAATCTGGTATGTTGTATCCTTTTTTAAATCTTTGAAATACATGAATGAAATCTATTGAAATCTTCAAGAATTTTTTGAAATGTTTGTAAAATCTTTCTGAAATCTTTCGTATTTGTTGAAATCATTGAAATTTTTGTAAAATCTTTTACGAAATTTTGAAATCTTTAAAATGTCTTGAAATGTTTGAAATGTGGTTTATATCTTTTTGAAATGTTTAAAATTCTTGTATTCTTTTGAAATCATTGAAATATTTAAAATCCTTGTGAGATTTTTTTAAAACTTCTAAAAAATGTTGAAATCGTTTAAAATCTTTGAAAGGTTTTGAAATCTTTGACATCTGGTATACTGTACACTGTATGAAATCTTTGAAAATTTTTTATTCTTTTGAAATCTTTATGAAACTTTTATGAAATTTTTGAAATATTTGTGAAATGTTTCTGAAATCGTTTGTATCGATTTGAAATAATGAAAATATTTTTAATCTTTTTCAAATCTTCAAAAAATTTGTGAAATCGTTTCAAATCTTTGAAATACTTTTGAAATCTTTTGTATTCATTTGAAATCATTGAAATATTTAAAATCCTTGTGAGATCTTTTTAAATCTTCTGAAAAATGGTGAAATCGTTTAAAATCTTTGAACTGTTTTGAAATCTTTGACATCTGGTATAGTGTACAATTAAACAATTGAATGTTGAAAGCAATACATTTTGAAGGATGTTTGGTAATTATTTAAACAATTTTGATTTGTTTAAACAATTTTTTCCCTCTGTAAAGCGTGAAAAAATATTACTTTCTGGAATTAATGACACAATTAAAGTAATTTAAGAGTAATATTTTTTTTCTACAGAATATTTAGCAATTTTTAAAATACTTTTTATTTGTTTAAACAATTTTTGTTTGTTTAAGAATGTTTGTTGATGCTTATTACCCGAAATTCATTTGAAAAATTATTCATTTTAACGAATATGAACTGAAAAAATGACTACTCATAACAGACTGCAAAAATGGTTTATATTAATGATTATTAATGATTATTAATTGTTTAAAGAATTTCAAAGTATCTTAAGCAAAAAAATATTATTCTTAAAATTCGTTAATTGTGTCATTAATTGCTGAAAAAAATAAATTTTCTCAATTTGCAGAGAAAAATTTTTTTAAACAAACTAAAATTGTTTAAACAAATAAAAGTTATTTTAAAAATTGCTAAATATTCTGTAGAAAAAAAATATTACTCTTAAATTCCTTTAATTGTGTCATTAATTCCAGAAAGTAATAATTTTTCACGATTTACAGAGGGAAAAAATTGTTTAAATAATTACCAAACATCCTTCAAAATGTATTGCTTTTAACATTCTTTAATTGTGTCATTATTTTCAGAAAATAATAACTTTTTACGATTTTAGGGAGAAAAAATTGTTTAAACAAATGAAAATTGTTTAAATAATTACCAAATAAGTTAAATAAGAACTACTACTCTTGAAATTCATCAACTTTGTACGATTTATTCCGAAAGATAATAACTTTTCACGATTTACAGTGGGGAAAAATTGTTTAAACAAATACTAATTATTTAAAATATACTTTAAAACTCGTCACTTATCGAATAAAAATAATTCATGTTGAATTTTTTTTTTAATACCGTCTTTAGCATGAATTTGATAGAAAACTGCTATTTTGCATTTTTTGGGGCATTTTCCAGGCACAATTAAAGGGGTTCAGGTTTGTCAAAATTAAAAGCTATTGGGTGGAAATTATTCCTTAAATACTCCTCAAGAGGTGACAATACTTTAATTGACAAAAAATGCATAACAAGTACTTCTTTTTTCCATTTTTTTGAAAATCGAGCTTTTCCCATTTAAAACCCCATGTGAATTTCAAAAGCCCGGGGGCACGGGTTAACGTTGAAAAAAAAAATTACGGAATTTCTTTTTCCGGAAAACGAACAAAATGGGGGGGGTTTTATCACCAAAAATCGAAAGCCGAATTTTTGGACCACCCTAGTGTACACTGTTTGAAATCTTTGAAAATTTTGTATTCTTTTGAAATCTTTATGAAACTTTTACGAATTTTTTTAAATATTCGTGAAATGCTTCTGAAGTATTTTCTATTAATTTGAAATCATTAAAAAATTTGAAATTTTTGTAGAAGATTTCACAAAAATTTGAAGTCGTTTCGAATCTTTGTAAAATTGTTAAATCGTAGAAATCTGGTTTACTATACCCTTTTAAAAAAATTTTAAATCTTTTGCAAGTTTTAAAACCTTTATGAAATGTTCGAAATCTTTGGGAAATATTTTTAAATATTTGTGAAATCTTTCTTAAATCTTTGTTTGTGAAACCGTTTGTATTCGTCGAAATCATTAAATTATTTCAAATATTATGGCCATGGATCATTCTAATTCGGAAACTGAATTAACATCCAAATTGTCAACTAATAATTTTTATAATTTGCAAATTGAATATCACAAAAAATGTATTCATTACATTCTATATTAGCGGGCAGGAAATTAAAAACTTATAGAATTATTCTTAATATTTTAATCTTGATATTTACAAAACTTTTCAGTAGCAATATTTCTTCTAAACGATATGTTTCTTTCATAATAGACTAAAAGATTTTAATTACTGTTCACATTTCAATAAAATAACTGTTTTAAAAGCAAAAAAATTCAAATTCAAGGTTCTCGTGAAAAATTCAAGGAGATTTCCAGGTTTTCAAGGTTTAAAAAAAATTCATGGAGAATTCCAGGTTGTCCAGGTCGCTGGACACCCTGCATTAACCCCTTGAAGAAACCTCAAGTCTCCAGGCTTCCCAGATGAGAATTAGATGCAAAATTCCCCGTCTTGTCCCAGTTTCTTCAATCCTCTCTACACGGCAGAAGCCCTCTAAAATCATGAATCATTCATGATTTTACAAAGCGTGAATGAGCAAAGAGATTTTCAAGGAAACGAAATGTAAATCGAATTTGATAATCGGATCTAATCGGATGACATGAAGGTAGGAAGGACTCTCAGCGCAGCGCAGCGCAGGTTCAAGAATCAAAGAAGAAGGAACTCTACGGAGGAGTCTTGAAAGTCTTGAAAGCGAGTCGCGATGGAAAGAAGAAATCCATTCCTCCATGAATCCAAGGAGAGGTAACAGGTAAGTTCGAACTAAGAAAGCCGAGAGAGCGAGAGAGGTGGATAAAAAGAGAGACGGAAGACGTATAGTAGGCTTCGGCGGCTGGCGGCATCGCTTGATGTGCGCCGGGTCCGTAATTACAGGTTTTCGGAACGCCTCGCTCGCTCGCTCGCTCGCTCGGCCGAGCCACGCTGTTCGAGGCCCTTCCCTTCCCTTCCCTTCCCAACCCACACAACCACCAGATATACCCGGTGACTCAAAATCATTTATTTTCTTCAAAAACACCCATTTTTACCCCAAAAATCCCTCAATTCAGCTTCAATTCTGCCTAGTTTCCTGAAGAGTTCAAGTGCTCGGAGAAATTCTCACGAGCATGAGAATATGCTCGACCTGTATGTGCTTTGAGAATTTAATGAGCATTTATGAGCATTTTGAATCGGGATTTAAACAATCGGATTTTCTATCTTTATTAATAATAATTACATTGTTTAAATTTCGCGGGAAAATGCATCGCTTAGAATTGGAAAGGGCGCTAAATTTAAATGATAAATGAAGTCAAAGTAATAAAAAAACATATTATTCGCATTAAAGAGTGCCTTATCAAGGGCTACTATAATATCCCAATTTCTAAAATATCCCAAATTCATCAAAAAGATAAATTTTCAACCAAAGAAATGAATTTTTATTAATTGATGTTATGGTTTTTGACCAGCGAAATAGTAATTAATATGATGTTAATATTTTTTGTCTACTTGGTCTAAAATCAATATTTTTTTAATATTGATTATTAATCTTATAAGTTATAAAAAAAAAGGTATCTACCTCCACTGGGATTTGACCACCAGGGCTTCAAGCATCAAACCGCAAATCTGAAAGACCTAGTTTTCAAATCCCAGTGGAGGTAGATACATTTTTTTCACAACTTATAAAATTAATAATCAATATTAAAAAAATATTGATTTTAGACCAAGTAAACAAAAAACATTAACATCATATTGATAAACAAAAATATAAATGTTTAACCAAATAGTTGAATTTTCAATCCAAAAGATTACTTTTCTACCAAAAAAGAATTATTTTCAACAAAGTTTATGAATTTTCATCTAAAAAAAAAATCAATTTTCAACCAAGATTAGTACAGTTAAAGAGTCTGACACAAAATGCCAGAAAAATAAATGTTCACACAAAAAAAAATGAATTTTCAAAACAATATATTTTTTTTCATGACAAAAAAATTATTTTTTAACAAAATAATTGAATTTCAAACTAAAAAAGCTAAATTTACAAAACGAAAAAATAATATTTCAATTTGCAGATAGAAGAGTAAAAAAACGAGATTTCAGCAAAATTAATTAATTTTCAACTGAAAATAAAAATATTCAAGCGAAAATGGAATAGTTATATCTTTAGTTAGAAAAATTAATTTTAACTAAAAAGAAACGAATCATCAACCAAATAAATTATTTTTCAATCACTATGATGAATTTTCAACCAAAAATAT
>CAKNXH010063127.1:28562-45693 GCA_932178445.1 Andricus quercusramuli
AAAAAAAAATGAATTTTCAACCAAGGTTAGAATAGTTAAAATGTCAGATAAATTAATTTTCAAACAAAAAAATTAATTTTCAAAAAAATATATCTTTTTTCATAACGAAAAAAAAGATTTTTTAACAGAATAATTCAATTTTAAACTAAAAAAGCTAAATTTACAAACCAAAAATATAATATTTCAATTTGCAGTTAGAAAAGTAAAATTGAAAAAAAAACTACTTTGCAGCAAAATTAATTAATTTTCAAGCGAAAATGGAATAGTTATATCTTTAATTTAAAAAAATTAATTTTTAACTGAAAGAAACGAATTTTGAACCAAAGAAATTATTTTTCAATCACGATGATGAATTTTAAACCAAAAATATTTTTTTTCCAACGAAAGAAATTAATTCTTAACAAAAACTAGAATAGTTAATTTTTCTACCACACAGATAATTTTTTTACGAAAAAGATTACATTTCTACCAAAAAAAAAAAGTAAATTTTCCACAAAAAATGTAATAGGTAAAGTGAATTTTGAACTAATGAGAATACTCTTTCACAAAAAGAAGACGGATTTTTAACAGAAACCAGTTACATTTTCAACAACAAAATTAATTTTTAACAAATAAAAGTGAATTTTCAACCAAAAAAAGATTAATTTTCTACCATAATAGATGAATGTTTAATCCAAAAGGACGAATTTTCTATATAAAAAGATAAATGTTCAATAAAAAAGTTGACTTTTTTAACAAATAGTTAAATTTTCAAGAAAGAAAAAAATTTCAACCAATTTTTTGAAGTTTCAAACCAATAAGAAGTTTATTATTTTTTAATGTTAAGCTTTATTATTATTTAATAAGAATTTTTTAACAAAACCGTTGAATGATCATTCTGAAAAGGTGCATTTAAAAAAAAAAAAAACAATTAATTTTCAAACAGTTATATTTCAACCAAAAAAGATGAATTTTTAATCCAAAGGAACACATTTTCTATAAAAAACAAGAACTTTCGAAAAAATAGTTAAAGTTGCATTTACAATCAAATAATTAAGCTGTCAATAAAAATAGAAGAATATTCAACAATATAGTTGAATTTTTAACAAAACAGTTTAATTTTCAAGATAAAAGTTCATTTTTAGCCAAAAAAATATGAATTTTCGACCAAACAGTAGAATTTTTAACCAAGAAGAATAAATTTTTAACCACAAGTAGTTAAGACACAAACCACAAATAGCTAAGAATTTTTGACCAAAAGAGATAAATCCTGGACCAAAAATATGATAGTAGACTTTTCAATTCATAAGAATTAACTTTCAACCATAAAAGATTAATTTTCAACCATAAAAGATTAATTTTAAACCATGAAAGCTTAATTTTCCACCATGAAAGCTTAATTTTCCACCATAAAAGATTAATTTTCTGTCAAAAGATGAATTTTCAATCTCAAAAGATTAATTTTCTATCAAAAAAGATGAATATTCAACCAAAGAGTTAAATGTTCGCCAAAAAAGGATTATCTTTTCATAAAATAGTTGAATTTTTAATAAAATAATTATATTTTCAACCAAAGAAGAATATTTTTAAACAAAAAATCTAGTAGTAGCCTTCTGATATAAAAAAAATTAACTTTTAATCAAAAATATGTCTTTTTAAGGATGGTTAAATTTTCCACAAAGTAAGGGTTAAATTTTGAACCAAATAGTAGAATTTGTTACCAAGGAGATGAATTTTGAAACAAAAATATCAGACTTTCCGACTTTCAACAAAAAAAAAAAAAATACTTTTCTACCAAAAGATGAATTTTCAACCCAAAAGGTGCAACTTTCTATCCAAAAATCCAAAACTTCAAAAAAATAGTTGAACGATCTGTCAAAATTTCCCAACTGTTTCCCGGCCTGTCCTGAAAGTATCCAACCTTGTGGTGTACCAAAGTGAAAGCTAAATCTGGTGAATGGCGATGATACCCCCTTCAAAGTACTCCCCGGAACAGCTAACACAGAAATCACAGAGATCCAGATCAGGACTGTACGAGGGCTGCCGAAGTTGTGCAAGGCCGTGTTTCACCAGAAATTGCTGAATAAGCTGCGATGAATGGACACGTGCATTGTCGTTGTGAAGGATCCAGTTGCTTCAGAACTTCTTGGCAATACTTCCTCTATCTCTTTTGAACTGTTAAACGACGATTTCCATTAATCAACACTCACTTTCCACTGAAGTAAAAACACTTTTAAACCGTCTGAACCACTCTTTAATTTGAGTATCACCGATAGACTCATCACCACACATTTTTCGAATCATAACGATGGTTTCCGAACATGGATGACCAAATTTCTGGCAAAATTCAATGTACACTGTTCGGTGCGTTCCGTCATCCTGAAATGCGACGCGTACGTGGTCACATGTTTACACTTTTACGCAACTGCATACACTATTCGACCAAATATTCCCATGTCACTTAGAGCACAAGGTCGGATACTTTCCGGACAGACCTCGTATTATTCTGTGCTTTTTTTATCGTAATACCGGTTTGGTGAAATTTAAAAATTGCATTATTGAAACGCTTTTCAACAACTTAACACCAAAAATTCAATAAAAAGATACTTTTATTCTTATTAGTTCAACAAAATTATTTCCACGGGCCTAAAAACTGTATTTATTGAGAAAAATGTAATTAAACTAATTATTAATCTGAAAAACATACGTGAATGTATATGAGAATATACTAGAGAAGGTTTCCATACTTCAGCGATCACTTTCCGAGTCAGTAATTTTAACCGGCTCACTTACCTAAAACAAACAAGAAACATATTTACAATTTTGAAAATAAAATAAAATATATTACTAAAAACGGTTCTCCGTGATCGTACAAAAATTGGGAAATTAACTTTATACTTAACTAACTAAATATAACTAACTATAAATTAACTTTATTTTCTAACATCATATTTTTAAAGTATTAAGAATAAGCTTCAATATTTATTTAAACTATTAATCTTTAGTTACATTTAGTCTATAAATGATCAAAATTTAGATTTATTTATAGCTTTTTGGTTAAAAGTAAATATTTTGGGGTTTTTAATTTAACTACATACTATTGGTGGAAAGATCATTCTTTTTATTTAAAAAATGTACTATTCTATTTTTGGATGAGAATTCAACTTTTTTTTCAAAAATTGTATTATTTGTTTGAAAATGTAATTGTTTTGTTGAAAATTCAACAATTTTTATATAAAGTAATCCTTTTTGGTTGAAAATTCCTTTTTTTTTAATTCATTGTTTTTTTGGTTGAAAAATAATTTTTTTTAACTGAAAATTTAATAACTACTTTGATAATTTTTAAAAATCTTGTTCAGTTATAATTCATGGATTTTGCTGAAAATTCGATTTTTTCGACAGAACCTTAATTATTTTAAATTAATTTGTTTTAGTTACAGATTCCACTATTTTATTAAAAATTCGTCTTTTTTGGTTGAAAATTAACTTTTTTAATAATTGGAAATTTAACTAATCCATTGTTGTTTGAAGATCTTTAAATCTTCTTTAGTTGAAAATTCATCTTTTTAGTTGAAAATTCAACTATTCGGTTGAAAATCAATCTGTTTTGCTTTATGACTTCAATATTTTGTGAAACTTTATCTTTTTGGATGAATTAAACGGATTTTTATTTAAACTTTTATTCAACTGCTTGTTCATTAAAAATTAATTTATTTTGGTAGTGGATTCGACTATTTTGTCCAAATTTCGTTGTTTTTTTGTTGTTGCAAATTTCATTCAGTTAAAAATTGTTCAGTTTAATACAAAATTAATATTTTTTGTTGAAAATTCACTTTTTTGTTGAAAATTCAAATTTTTCGTTGAAAATCAAATTTTTGTGGTTGAGGATTCAACTATTTTGTGGAATATCCATCTTTTTTGGTTGAAGATTCATCTCTTTGGTTAACAAATTTAACTATTTTGTTCAAACTTCCTTGTTTTTTTGGTTGAAAATTTCTCTTTTTTAGTTTGAAAATTTATACATTCAGTTAACAAATTGCCATTTTAATACAAAATTATTCTTTTTTGTTGAAAATTCAAATTTTTCGTTGAAAATCAATTTTTTGTGGTTGAGGATTCAATTATTTTGTGGAATATTCATCTTTTTTGGTTGAAGATTCATCTCTTTGGTTAACAAATTTAACTATTTTTTTCAGACTTCCTTGTTTTTTTGGTTGAAAATTTCTCTTTTTCAGTTGAAAATTCATACATTCAGTTAAAAATTGGCTATTTTAATACAAAATTAATCTTTTTTGTTGAAAATTCATTTTTTTTGTTGAAAATTCAAATTTTTCGTTGAAAATCAAATTTTTGTGGCTGAGGATTCAACTATTTTGTGGAATATTCATCTTTTTTGGTTGAAGATTCATCTCTTTGGTTGACAAATTTAACTATTTTGTTCAAACTTCGTTGTTTTTTTTGTTTTTTTGTGAAAATTTCTCTTTTTTAGTTGAAAATGCATACATTTAGTTAAAAATTGGCCATTCTAATAGAAAATTAATATTTTTTGTTGAAAATTCAACTTTTTTGATAAAAATTCAAATTTTTAGTTGAAAATCAATTTTCTGTGGTTGAGGATTCAACCATTTTGTGGAAAATTCGTCTTTTTTGATTGAACGCTGAACTTACAATGTTAAAAATTAAATTTTTTGGTCGAAGATTCACATCTTTGATTGAAACTTCGTTGTTTTTTTTTGTTTTTTTTTGAAACTTGATCCTTTTTAATTGAAAATTCAACTTTTTGATTGAAAATTCTTGTATTCTGATGAAAATTCGTCTTAGTGATTGAAATTTCATCTTCCTAATTAAAAGTTCAACTGCTTGGTTAAAAATTAATTTGTTGTGGTTGAGGATTCAACTATTTTGTGGAAAAATCGTGTTTGATTAAATTATCAACTATTACATTTTCCGTTGAGAATTCATATTTTTTTGTTGAAAATTCAACTAATTGGTTGAAATTTGGACTGTTTTGTTAAAAATTCTTATTTTTGTTGAAAATTCAACTTTTTTTTTTTAATTCGATTATTTAATTAAAAATTCGTCCTTTTGTAGAAAATTAGTCGTCCTGGCTGAAATTTATCAATTTAGTTGAAATTTCAACTGTTTAGTTCAAAATTAAATTGTTGTGGTTGAAACTTCAACTATTTTGTGAAAAATGTGTTTTTTTGGTTGAAATATCAACTATTAGATGTTTTCGTTAAAATTTCACTATTAGATTGAAAATATCGTCCGGTTGGTAGAAAACTAGTCTCTTCAGCTGAAAATTCAACTGATTGGTAGGAAATTAATTTCTTGTAGGGGATTTAACTATTTTGTGTGAAATTCGTATTTTTTGGTTGAATTCATCTGCTTTTTTTAACAACAATTTTTGTAATTGAAATATCAACTATTCGATTAGGAATTAGTGTATTTCTTTAAAAATGCAATATTTTACTTGAAACGTTGGTAGTGTAAAGCTTTTCAAATTGAGCTGAATACAGTAATATCGAAAAGGTTGAAAAAAATATTTTTTAGCTTCATCTGTCGTGTAGTCCAAGATTTGAAACATCTTAGACCCTGCCTAAGATAATAATCAAAGAAGAGTATAAAACTGAGATTCAACAGGTGTTGATCGAAGATTCCAAGAGATTGGTTTGGTTGCTTCCAGCTGAGTGGTATTAGGGAGAAGTTAGAGGATCTTGGACAATATTGGGAGCTTGTAATTTTTCGCATAAAATGGAAAGAAGAAGGGAGAAGGGCACGCGATTCGAGTCGGCTTCTGTTGGGACACTCAGTACGTGATCCTACGCGCCATTTATGAATGCACCTGGAAGAAAAGACCCGGACTATACGGAACGCTTCTTGAAACGTTTGTGAGCGTGATGGATGGACGAAAATACGATTAAGGGAGTATACCTACGACCTACAGTCCTACACAGAAGAAGCAGGCAGGCTCTCTTAGAAATTCGGCTCCTGGGGCAGTCTGGAACAACCTCTGGAACAACCTCTGGAGCTGGAGGATATCGGGTGTTGGAAAAGTGCTTGCTGTGGCGGCAGAACTTCCTATTTCGGCATTAGCAATTTAACATTCCAGATCTCTGACTGTGGTCTAATGGATTTCATAAGATCTCACGACGATCTTTTCAATTTTTGCCAACATTTTTCAAGATTTTCAAGATTTCCGAGATATCAGGGCGAGACATGAAACTGTTTCTCAACAGGATAGCCGGAAAAATGTATTTTCAAAATTCCCAGAGTTTTCTTTGACTAATTTTTCATTTTTTCCTGGCCATTAATATTCAAAGACCAGCCTTTTAATCTGATAACATTTTTAACATAAAATCTTTCATAAATCTCTTATAAAATATTAATTTCTAATACAAAAAGATGAATTTTCTGTCAAAATAGACGAATTTTCAAGAAAGTAATAATTTTTTAACAAAATAGTGGATTGTTCAAACACAAAATATTAAACTTCAACCAACAATAATTGAATTATCAACTCCTAAGATTAATATTAAAAAAATAGATTTTCAACGAAATAGTTACATGTTCAACCGAAGAGTTGAATTTTCAAGAAAATAATTAAATATTCAACAAAGTAGTTTAATTTTTAACCAACAAAATGAATTTTCAACTAAAATTATGAACATTTTTTTTTTGTTAAAAACTATTATCATTTGGATCTGGACTAAGTAGATCAAAAACTGTCATTCCATCGACAAAAAAAAATGTCACTACCATAGTCGACAATGATATATGAATCTTCAACATAAAAAGTTTACTTTGAAGGAAAATAATTGAATTTTCAACGAAAAATGTATAATAATTGACATTTTAATTGAAAAATATTTTTTATTATAAATAAAAAACACTTTAATTCAACCAAAAAAGACGAATTTCAAACAAAAATGATATTTTCAACTAAAAACGATCCATTTACAGCCAAAAATGGCACATTTAAATTTTCAGTTAAGGAAATTGTCAACAAAAAAAAAAGAACTAACATGAATTTTCGACCAAAAAAGATGAGTTAAAAAATTTGAATTTACAAAAAAATAATTAAAATTTCAACCAAATAATATTATTTTAAACCAAAAGAGAAGAATCCTTATCAAAAATATAATATCAGACTTTTCAATTCTAAAGAATAAACTTTCAACCAAAAAAGATAACTTTTCTACCAAAAAAAGGAATTTTCAATTCAGAAAGACGAATTTCCTATCCAACAAGACGAATTTCAAGAAAACATTTGATTTTTCGAAAAAAGAATGACTTTTTAGTATCAAAAATCTAATTTTTATGACAAAATATTTGAATTAAAAAAAATTTAATTAGCAACCTAACAATTGCATTTACAACCAAATATTTGAACTTCAAAGCAAAAGGTAACAGTTTCCAAAAAAACAGTTGAATTTTTAACAAACAAGTTCAACATTAAACTAAGTTATTAAATTTTGAATAAAAGAAGATTAATTATTAAGGAGAAATTTAATATTGATAATTCATCAAAAATAAGATATTAATAAACAAAAACATTATTTTAAATCAAAACCATTGGAATTTAACCAAACAGTATTTTGATTTTAATTCAAAAACAATTTGATTCAGCCAAAAAAGACAATTTTTAACAAAATAGTTGACTCTTTAAACAAAACTAATTAATTTTCAAACAAATAATAACCCAAAAAGATGAAGTTGAAAAAAACAGTTGAATTTAAAAATAGAAACGATCAATTTTCGACAAGAAATGGAATAGTTCAATTTGCAGTTAAAAAAATTGATTTTCAACAAAAAAATTTCAACAAAATAGTTAAATTTTAAATCAAAAGCATTAATTTTCTACCAAAAAATATGAATTCACAACAAAATACATAAATTTTTAACCAAATAGTTGAATTTTCAGGTAAAAAAATTAATTATCAAACAAAATAAATTTAATTTTTAACAAAATAGTTTAACTTCCAACCGAGAAGTAGAATTTTAAAAAAAGCATTTGTAATTAAAAATCTAATAATTCAATCAACTAAAAACGATCAATTTTAAACCAAAAATGGAATAGTTGAATTTTCAGTTTAAAAAAATTAATTAAAAAAAAAACGGATTTTCAACAAAATAGTTAAATCTTCAACCAATACAATTCGTTTTTAACAAAGTCCTTCAACTTCCAACCAAGTAGTGGAATTTTCTAACAAAAAATATGAATTCTAAATGAAAATTCTATAATTAAATGTTCAACTAAAAACGATCATAATTTTCAATCAAAAATATTATATTTTCATGCAAGAAAATTAATTATCGACTAAAAAAACGAACTTTCAACAAAATAATAGAATTATTTCTAACCGAAAAAAAAAGAAACTCTGAACAAAAAATAGTTGGATTTTCTTATTGGGCTCTATTAATTCAGTTTGAATTTAAGGAGAAAAAGGGAAAGTTCCTTGAAAAGAGAGGGAAAAAGAGGAATTCTTGAGAAAAGGGGAAAAGAGGCTGAATTAAGAATGTGGCGAGCCAGCTCGACCCCGGCCTCGACCTAGCCACCCGCAAGAAATTCTTAGGCAAATGTGGAAATGGAATCAAACTGGGCAATGTTGGAAAATTCTTCGAAATCTAGTCCCAACCGTCACGGGCTTCCGAGAAAGATGCGGCTCGTGGGGATTTTCTTTTTTATCTCATGTGGAGGGATGCTCATCGATACCTCGGAGATGTTGGAAGAAGGCAGCAGACAAAGATGAAAAATAAGCCAGACGAAGAGACAAGATAAAGATAAAGATTGAAGATGAAGTTGAAGGTGGGTTCCAGTATGTAATTATGAGTAGTCGCCTTTTTCCACTTCCTCTGCGGCTACTATGTCTGGCCTTTATCTTCTTTATTTCTGACCTCGACCGACCTTCCTTCCCTTCAAGAATCTTTATAGTTGCATACATCTCCATACCATCAGCAATTGCTGATCGCTGACACTGAAGTCATTTTTTGATAATTAAACGATAATTTCTGGGCTAATCTATAGAGCGGAGTAGATTAGGATCATCAACCTTTAACTACCTTTAAGATTTAAAGTTGTCACCTTTCTTCTTTCTCTTCAGAAATCTTTGTACTTGCATAGTTACATCTCTATACCATCAACAATTGCTGACCACTGACTCTGAAACAATATTTATAATTAAATGATATTTATTGGGCTGATCCCTGGAACACAGAAGCTTCAGATCAACAATCTTTAACTAGCTTCAAGATTTATAGTTGTCACCTTCCTTCCTTCTCTCCAAGAATCTTTATACTTGCATACATCTCTATTGCTGACCACTGACTCTCAAACCACTTTTCGATAATTAAATGATATTTTTCTGGGCTAATCTATGGAGCAGAATAACATTGCATCAACAACCTTGAACTATCTTCAAGATTTATAGTTGTCACCTTTCTTCCTTCTCTTCAGAAATCTTTATACTTGCATGGCTACATCCCCATACAATCAGCAATTGCTTACCACTGATTCCGAAACTATTTTTTGGTAATTGAATGATATTGTCTGGGCTAATGTCTGAAGCAGAGAAATTTTGGACCAACAATCATTCAGATTTATAGTTTTTACCTTCCTTCCTTCTCTTCAAGAACATTTATACTTGCATACATCTATAACATCAGCAATTAAAGATCACTGACTCTAAAATCATTTTTTGATAATTAAATAATATTTCTTGGGCTGATCGATGGAGCAGAGGAACTTTGGATCAACAATCCTTAAGATTTATAGTTGTCACCTGTCTTCCTTCTCTTCAAGAATCTTTATAAATATTTGCATACTTACATCTCTATATCTATACCATCAACAATTGCTGACCACTGACTCTGAAACCATTTTTTGATAATTAAATTATATTTTTTGGGCTGATCTCTTGAGCACAGAAGCTTTAGAGTTTAGATCAACAATCTTTATACATATTTGCATACCTATGTGCATCTCTACACCATCACCGAGTGCTGACCACTGACTCTGAAACTATTTTTTGGTAATAAAATGATATTTTCTAAGCATGCTGCGCAATATTGATGATTATATTTTCTGATATTTTCTCTTGAGCAGAGTAGCTTTGGCTCAACAATCTTGAACTATCTTTAAGATTTACAGTTGTCATCTTCCTTCCTTCACAGTAAAAACTAGGCATTCATTTTTGTTTGGGATCCTTTTTTGGGCGTTCTAATATGATCTCACAAATAGTCTTATTTTAGTACCAGTTTCTGTCTTGTTTAGTTTGCTAACTTCAGATTGATAAATGATCCGAGATGGCGAACTAAATTGATTCAGAGGGTGCATTGTTTCAATTGTTCCAAACTTCACTCTTACAAAAAACAAAAAATAGATTAAATTAAAAATTCGTAAAAATTAGAGTTGAACCGTCACACTCAGACGTCGCGAACTTCAGCTCTATGGGTTACGTTGGTTTCTAAACTTGACAGATTATAATTTGTTTTATCAGATTTAGTTATTGACAGATGATTCTCATTTCGAGCCTATTTCAATCCACAAATCGACCTTATTTTATTAGATTGGCGGATCAAACTGAAGTGCGACTGTTTTGTTGCGTGAACTGTTTTAATACCGAATTAAGTTCTAAATCGAATCCTAGTTTTTACAGTGTTCTCTTCAAGAATCTTTATATGTACTTGCATACATCTCTATACCATCAGCAATTGCTGACCACTAACTTTGAAACCATTTTTTGGTAATTAAATGATATTTTCTGGGCTGACCTCTGAAGTAGAGAAACTTTAGATCAACAATCTTCAACTATTTCTAAGTTTGATATTTTTCAGGTTTGAAGCCTGGGAGAAATAAATCGGAATAATTTAATTAAACATTGCAGTTAAGTTTTAAACCTTGGAAAGTATTAGGTTATAAAACTGAAAATTTTGCTTAGAAATAAAGTTAATTTTCCACTTCACTTGTTGACTTCTGACTACACACTTTTAAATCCCGACTACGCAAATTGGACTACGCATCATTTCAGGCCCTCGATCCGCTTTCTCCGTGTAAGCAAAATTGTAGAAGAAAATTGATAAAAGATAACGTCACTTTATAAAAGTACTCATTTGTTTCTGGAACTTGATGCTCAGGGCGGCTCGCTACACCGGAAAGGAATCTTAAAACATCTACTTAAGATAAAGAGGAAGATTAGAAAATCTCACATTACGGCGAGAACACAAGCGGCCGGCACAACACGCCACATTCCTTTGACTTGTAATCATCTATGAAGAGACACTTACTTCGAAAGACAGTCACAACAGTTCAATTCTGGCCAATTTAGACTTGGAAAGTTCAACTCTTCATTTTGAGAAAGCGATTAAAAGGAATAAACTCGGGAATAAATCAAGTTGAAAAACTGCAACAAGGTGTTGGAAGTGTTTGAAAACAGTAAAAGCAAAAAGAAGATGCAAGATAAAGGGTTACAAAGAGATGTAAGAAAGAGGGAAAGATGCCCGTAGAGTTAACACGATAGGAAGAAGAAAGAAGAGAGTTTTTCAGAGATCGAGGGATAGGAGAAGGAGGAAATAGAGACTATGAGGAATCGGAAAAGAAGATGAGAAAGGCAGATAATATACAGATGGGAGAGGATGGGGGAATCGAGATACAATAAATGGTATAAGGAAATAAAAAGCCAAAGTATCTGGAAAGAGGATAGGAGAAAAGAAATGAACAATGGCTAGATGGAGAGTGGGAAATGAAGTAAAATAATCAATCTATTGGGAGATAGATTATTATTGTTATTATACCATTAAGCCATTTCCCTTTCGGTGTAGGCGTGACTCGCTCGGTGAGGAAAGGAGTAATGTGAGATAGGGGGTACGTTTTTTAAATGAGAAGAGAAAATGCAGAGTAGGTAGGTGTGGGGTGGAGGAGATATGAGAGTATATATGGGGTGGTTCTATGAGAGGGAAGAAGGAGAGGAGAGGCTAACAAGACAATGTGAAGAAAACTTTAGGGAGGGACTGTTGAAAGGATGGATGAAGGAGGTAAAAAAAGCTAGAGGGGTTAAAGAAGAAGAAGAAGAAGAAGAAGAAGAAGATGCAAGAACAGGTAGAGGAAGAAGCAAACGAGACTAGGAGGAGGCCAGCTCGACAATCAGAGGATTAAAGTCGGTAGTGGCGAGAGTTTAAAAACGCTTTTGTGCTCTCGCATCAACACAGACTCAGTTGATATGAGTTGGAAAGAAAGAGGGAGTGAGGGTGAAGTCGAGGGCGCTAGAGTCGATAACTACGACACTGGGCAATCCGAAGCTCCTCAAACGAGGAAAGCATACACACGGCTCCCATTCAACTAACCCTTTCAGCCCCCCCCCCCATCCTCCCTACCTCCTCACTTACCCCATCAAAAAGTTTTTCTCTTTTTCCATCCTATCCTTCAACCACCCTGTCTCGCGGTGTCGGCAAAATCTCTTTTACTCGCCTAAGCCCTAAGAGAGGATATCCAAGAGTCTCTACTTCTGTATCGTTGTCGTTCGAATTAAACCTTAATCGCGAATGCAAGAGGTCGAAACGCTTTAATCAGAAAAAAATATATATGTGAAGGGTTTCTTCAACCCAATCCACCGCCAGCTTCTATAAAAAATTAGACAAGATAGACGACAAACGCCGACAAAGAAGGGTTTTGTAGCATATTTAAATTAATTATTAAACAAATGTAAATGTTCAACTCCAAATTCCCGTTTGTGAGTTCAAACTTTGGCGCTCATGCCCTTTTGGTAAGCCAACTTTTGTTTTTAGTGATAAAAAAAGTACCATGGATTGGATTTGGTTCTGAAATTCAGATGAGGACTTAATATCAGTCCAAGTAAATTCAAACAAACTGTGACTGAATTGGTCTGTATTTAATTCATTAATCTTTGTTTGGATTTGAGCAAAATTGATTGTATTCTAAGTCAAATTTGTCTCATTTAAGACTCAATTCTGAAATCAGGTAATGAAGACTTAAAGTTGGTCGAATTTTTCTTAATTCCAAACAAAACCACATTTTACTGAATTGGTCTGAATTTAATTCAGTAAAATTTTTTTCGGTGTAAGGAAAATTGACTTAAAACTTTGTCTGAATTCAAGACTCAATTCTGAAATTCAGTGAAGAAGACTTCAATTTTAAGTCGAATTCCTCTGAATTTAAGACTCAATTCTGAAATTCAGGTAATGCGGACTTAAAATTCGCTTGAATAAAAAAAACTTTTCTGAATTGGTCTGGGTTTAATTCAGTAAAATTGACGAGCATTCAAGTCAAATTAATCAGAATTTAAGACTCGATTCTAAAATGTAGGTAATGAGGACTTAAAATCAGTGCAATTTTGCTTAAATCCAAACAAACCAATTTTACTGAATTAGTCTGGATAATTCAGTAAAGTTTGTTTCGAGTCATGCAAAAATTAATCTGATTTTTAAGATACATTCGTTTGAATTTAAGACTCAATTCTGAAATTCAGGTAATGTGGACACAAAATTAGTCCAGACAGACGGGTTTGAATTAAGAAAATTTCTATTGATTTGGTTTTAATTGAATTTTGTAAAATTTGTGAGGATTTAAGCAAAGTTGCTCCGCTTATGAATACAATTTTCGTGAATTTATGATTTAATTCTGAAATTGAGACAATGATGTCTTAAATTAAGCCCGAACAAATTTTGCTGAATTTAATCCAAACGAATTTTAAGTTGCAATAACTTTGTATTCTTTTAAATTTAAAAGAAATTAACCTGAATTTTAAAGGAATTAAAGTAAATTCAACTGAATTCAAGGACATTCTAAGAAATTTAAAGAAACTAAACAGAAATTAATGGGATTTCAAGAAATCTAATTGGATTTAATTCAATTCAAGAGAATGCAATTGAATTCAAATAAATTTAAAGTATAAATGAATTCATGATAATTGTTTTTAAAATATTATTTTTACTTGCGTAAAGAAATAATGTTAATATTAAAATAATATTGTTGATGATGTAATTTCAAATGAGAAACATTATTTTCAATGAAAACATTTGTTTAAACTCACAAAAAAATGTATTTTAACGACGTTTTTTGAAATTGAAAATTTGAAAGTAAATTTTTCTATGACTGAAATCGTTAAACCAATTTTTTAAGAAACAAACATTCTAAACAAATAAAAGAAAAAATGTTTTTCTTTCATCAGACTTGACCAATAATATCATTTCAATTCTTAAAATCACAGAAAAGTTTTTTCTTCCTGACTTTGGGCACAAGTATACCTTAAATCAAAATTGTCTAAAAAGATTCAATTATTTGAAGTTGAGATAGTGAGGATTAAAAATCAGTCCAGTAAATTTAAACCAATTTGACATAAAACCAGACAAATTTTGCTGAATTGAATCCAAACTAACTTTTTTTGTGATATCTTTCAATGATAACGCTATTTGATCATAAATAGTGTGTGCTAAAGTAAACTTTTATACCCTAATAATCGATATGACGAGAATTGAGTTCTTAGACTCATGTCTGAGGAGAAATTATCTGATTTATAAAATAAAAGACTCAAAGAGCTAGCAAAAGCAAAGAAAGAGAATTAAGCCTGGAGTTTCTTTTATTGTCTCGCTGGATGGCCCCTTGCCAGGAATCTTGTCCATCTTCTCCATGAGGACAAAACCATATTTCAACGTTGCGAAATTGTTTACCCTTATATAAGCCAAAAATTTACTTGAAAGCCTAGCCCTAGAGCCTAGCCTAGAGTTTCTGCTCAACCTCTTTTTACGACGAGAATCAGAGCCTGTGATGCAAAGTTGTTTTGTTGTAAAATTGCGTAACCATTCTCAGCAAGATATACCTCTGATCACTATGATTTGGAATTCCAATCTCTGTAATGTGAGAACTTACAACGTAGAAAGGTCCATTCATGGGACAATTTCGTTAGAATTCGTAAACCAATCACTGGAAAGGCGCGACCACTAAAACCGCGGCTTTCGCATTTTTCACCACTTTATATTCATAATTAGGGCTATAGAGATTATATTACAAATAATTCGAATAATCGGCAGATTTTGGTCAATCACATTTTTTAATGAGATTGTATTTCCTAGGAATTTTGGAAACTGTCGTGTAATTGAGGAAGCGGCGTGCGTTAAAAGAAGATCAATGATTTTGTCGGCTTTATGATAAATGGGAATGGCTTCTTGGGGGCCGGCTACCAGATATCAGAAGTCCATAATCGTATTTTCAATGTGGTCTGACAGATATAGTAATAGGCGGGTTTTCAGAGTTTCGAAGCGAAGCGATAAGTGTCGGCCTCCAAATGTCGAAAAAACGATCGAATTTTAAGTTTCAGATTTCCAGATGTTCCACCAGAACACAAAGATTAAGTATTTCGACACCTGTTGCTCACTGAGTCGATCATTTTTATAATTTTCGAATTTTGAGAAATTCATTATAGTGGCATGCAATTTTTTAAATATTAAATCGAGGAATTAACTATTTTTCAGTCTGGTACAAAATATACGTCTCACATAAAATAACGTGACATTTTTTTTAAATAACCTGAAATCTGAAAACTTAAGCTTCTCTAAAAGCTCCTGGAAAACTCGTCAATCTCTTTGAATGCCTTAAAAATCTTTTAAATCCCTTCAAATTCTACGAATGCCTCAAATATGGTGAAATCCCTTGAAATCTCTTAAGTCCGCAGAAATCCCTTAGAAATTAATTTCATTTATTGCTGTATACCTTTTTAAAATACATGTAATTCTTTAAAATTTTCTGAATTTCTACGAAATGTTTCGGAAAAATCGAGTAAAATCCCATAAAACATTTTTCAATCCATAACATCTTTCTAAATTCCTTCTAAAAGGCGGAAATATTTGAAATTCTCTGAAATCCCATAAGATCCCACAAAATCTGATGAAGCCCTTTGAAATTACTTAAAATCCGTTTGAATCTACTAAAATTTATTTAAAAGTTATCTATAAATCCGTTCAAATCAGTTTAAAACTTTTAAATTAAAATAAAATCCTTTACAATTTTCTGAAATCCTACGAAATTCTTTGACAAGGTGTCTACTAAATTTTGCCCACGAAATTCCTGGACAATTGCCGCCTTTTTCCCGCCTAATATCCTTCTTTGACAGAAGTAAATAATATATTTTTCATTTTTAAATAAGAAATTTAATAAAGAAATGAAATGCACTTCCTGCATCAAAAATAAAATCAAGGACAATTCCCGGATTTTCCCGGATTTTTTTCAATTCCCGGACAATTCAAAAATTTCCGAAACCGCTTAACAATTTTGAAATCTCGTTAAATTCGTTTTTTTGTTTGAAAAAAAACAACAATTTGATTGACATTTTTTGTCTTTCTTGATTTAAAAATCCTTCTACGTTAAAAATGCGTTTGTTTACCTCAAAAATTATCTATTTGGTAGAAAATTTATCTTTTTCGTAAAAATGAAAACGGTTTAGTTGACAATTAATCTGTTTTAGATGCGGATTCAACTATTTGGTTG
Source organism: Andricus quercusramuli (assembly GCA_932178445.1). Taxonomy (NCBI): domain Eukaryota; kingdom Metazoa; phylum Arthropoda; class Insecta; order Hymenoptera; family Cynipidae; genus Andricus; species Andricus quercusramuli. The sequence goes on from CAKNXH010063127.1 coordinate 45,040, forward strand.
AAAATTCCTCTTTTTTTGTTTGTTAAAATTCAACTATATCGTCAAAAATTAATCTTTTTTGGTGACACATTTGTTCACTTGTTTGAAAATTTAATTATGTTGTTTGAAAATTAAACAATTTTGTTAAAATATACTGTTTGGTTAAAAATTCAACTATTTTGTTGAAGGTAATTTTTTCAGAAATTCATTAATTTAGCTAAAAATTCATATCTTTGCTTAGAAATTTATCTATTTTAGCTGAAGATTCAAACAATTTGTTGAAAATTTATTTTTTGGTTGAATATTCATAATTTCATTTGAAAATGTATCTCTTTGGTTGAAAATTTAATTATGTTGTTTCATAAATTAACAATTTTGTTTTAAAATCATCCTTTCTGTATGAAAATTCAACTATTTTGTTAAAAATTCAACTATTTTCTTGAAAGTTCTTTTTTTTTTTGTCAAATATTCATTATTTTAGCTAAAAATTCATCTCTTTGCTTAGAAATTTATCTATTTTAGCTGAAAATTCCACTAACTTGTTGAAAATTTATTTTTTGGTTGAAGATTCATACTTTATTTGAAAATTTATCTCCTTGGTTGCAAATTTAAACATGTTGTTTGATAATTTAACAATTTTGTTAAAAAATCCAACTATTTTGTTGGAAATTTGTT
>CAKNXH010063127.1:46093-63804 GCA_932178445.1 Andricus quercusramuli
AAAATATCAACTATTACATTTTTTGTTGAGAATTAATCTTTTTTGGTTGAAAATTCAATTACTTTGTTGAACTACAGTGTTAAAAATTCACTTTTTGGTTGAAGATTTATCAATTTGGTTGAAAATTCATTTTTTTTCCTTTGAAAATTTAACTATTTTGTTGAAAATTTGTTTTTCTTTTTTTTTTAATAAAACCATTTCATTAACTATAAATACTTAAATATTTTAAATAACTCATTGTTTGAAATTTAGTTTCATTCTGCTTGTAAATTAATTTTTTAACTGAAAATGTAATTTCTCTTTTATAAGTTAAAACTTTGTATTTTTTCGTAGAAAATTAGTTTTCCGAGGTGAAAATTCAATAATTTTGTTGAAAATTCTACATTTTCAATTCAAACTTCGGAATCTAAAGAGTTTTTAATTTAATTTAATATAGTTTAATACAGGAGATATCAGGAAAACTCTCCAATTTTTTCTAATTTCTTGAAAGCTATGGAAATTCCTTATAATCTTTTGGAATCTTTTAATTTCTTTTGAAATCCTACGAATGTCTCGATATTGTAAAATTTCTTAAAATACCTTGAAATTTGGTAAATAACGTAAAAATTCCTTAAAATTTCCGAAATCTAGAGATTTTTTACAAGATTTGTAAATCCCGTACAACATCTTGTAACAACATCTGATAGATCCCTACAAATCCCTTGAAAATTATAATTTATATCTCTAAAAATTGTTGCCAAATTTATGAAAACTCTGAAATTCTCTGAAATCAGATGAAACCTTGAAATCTCTTAAAATCTCTTGAAATCTTTTCAATTCTCTAAAATCTGTTGGAACCTTTTAACATACTCTAAAAGCAATAAACCCCATAAAGCCAAAGTGGACAAATAGCGGCATTAGCGAGTAATTGAAAGAAGATGGAAATTTGTCAAATAATATATTAAATAAACTTTTCTGTAAAAAAGGGAACGCCTTTCAACTCCACTGGGATTCGATCCCAGCACCTTTCGTTGTCCGGCAAGCGAAAGGTCTTGGGATCGAATCCCGGCAGAGTTCAAAGGCGTTCCTTTTTTTTCAAAGAAAATTTTATTTTAGAATAAACATTTTCATTGGAGAGACGTCAATCATTTTCTTGACCAGGTTGAGCGTTTCCTCTGGGACGTAGGCTCATACTGTTAACTATAGCCAGGGACTTTTCCTGTGTACAAGGTACAAGTGTTTTCTTTTGCTTGAAAAGGGGCGCCTTGGTCGGTAGCAATAGCAACTGAGCTGCTTCTGCTGTCGAGTGGCCGAATCGACCAGCTGGCGGTTTCTTTGAAGTTTCTTTTGAAAGATTCGCTGCTCCGCGGGTTACAATAATGCCTTTTACGTAAGTCATCTTGTCCGATAACGGATAACGCTGTCACCGCCTTTGACGAATCCGCGGGACAATCTTGGTCAATATCACCGCTCCTATAACAATATAGTTGTTATCACATTCACAGGAGAAGTTTTCTGTTCTTTCGTCTCCTGGGCTCGGAACTGCTCAAGTTTCGAAAAAAAGTAAAATAGTAACCATACTTCTCTCAAAAAAAGTAACCCAAAAGTAACAATAATGTAGTGAAAAAGTAATCAAAAAGAAAGATTTGTTTACCAAAAAAGACGAAGTTTCCACCAAAATTATGCATCTTCAACAAAAAAATGTACGTTTAAGAAAGTAGTTCAACTTTGAACAAAATGATTGAATTTTTCTGACTAAAAAAGATGAGATGTTAACGAAAAATGTAATAGCTGATATAATAACAAAAAAGATTTGAAATTACTATAAAAAGCCAAAAAGACCAATTTTTACAAAACAGATGTATTTTCAAATACAGCTATAGAATTTTCAATTGCAATAAGTTAAATTTTCAGATAAAAAAATTACTTTCAACAAAAAAAAACTAACTTTCAAAGAAAAAAAGTTACATTTTCAAACAAAGTGGTGAATTTTCAAATAAAATTGTGAATATTTAACTAGAATAGTGGAATTTTAAATCAGAAAAATGAATTTCTTAGTTAAATGATGAATCTTTAACTAAATAGAATAAATTAATTTTTGACGAAAAAGATGAATCTTCAACCAAGAACACTAATTTCTACCAAAAAAAGACGAATTTTCAACTGAAACAGATAATTTTTCAACCAAAAATTGAATAATTGAATTTTTAGTCAAAAAATTAATGTTCAACCAAAGAGATGAGCTTTTAGCTAAAATTATGGAATATTCGACTGAAAAAATATTTTCATTTCCAGCTAAAAAATCATTTTTCAACCAAAGAAATTAATTTTTAATTAAAACTTTTTTAATCAAAAAGAATAATTTTTAAACAATAAGTTTCCACCAAAATCATGAATCTTCATGAAAAACATGTATTTTTAGGACAGTAATTCAACTTTTAACAAAATGGTTGAATTTTCTGACTAAAAAGATGAATTGTTTACGAAAAATGTAATAATTAATACAATAACCAAAAAAGATTTTAATTTAATATTAAAAACAGTAGAAATAATTTAAAAGACGATTTTTTTACAAAATAGTTTATTTTTCAATCAAATTGTTGAATTTTTAAGCCAAAAAGACCAATTTTTATAAAACAGTTGAACTTTCTACCAAAGCAGGGGTAAATTTGTAAGCAAAAATGTTTTGAATGATAAATCAGTCATTTCTACTGACAAAACAGTCGTTTTAACAAATGCAATAATAAAATAGTAAAAATATTTCTAAATTACAACTCTTTATTAAATATCTACATTTAAATGAATTCGTCTTTATCGGTATAAAATAAATCAACTGTTTTTGATTTCAAATACAATTTTTTTTGTTGTAATTATCAAATATTACATTTTTTGTTGATAATTCATTTTTTTTATTGGAAATTTAGCTACTTGGTTGAAGTTAAACTACTTGCTTAAAACCCCACTTTTTTGTTGAAGATTCATCATTTTAGTTGAATATTCATCTATTTGGTGAAAATTTGACGGTTTGGTTCCAAATTTCTTTCTCATTAATTGGAAACTAATTTTATTAATGGAAAATTCAACTATTCCATTTTTGTTTGAAAATATTTATCTTTTTTAGTTGAAAATTCGACTTTTTTTGGTAGAAACCATATCTTCTTCCTTGAAAATTCAACTCTTTTTTACATAAAATAAATAGCTTTTTTAGTTGAAAAATCAACTGTTTTTTAATTGAAATAGAAATATTTTTTGCTTGAAATATCAACTGTTACATTTAACATTTAACTACTTGGTTCAAATTTCGTCTTTTTTGGTAGAAAATTATTCTTCTTAGAAGAGAATTATTATTATTATTATTGAAAATTGTACTACTTGGTTGAAAATCTTTTAAAGAATCTTGAAAATTCCTTGGAATCTTTTAGAATATCTTAAAATTTTATAATAACATGAAATATTTGAAAATCTCTCAAAATCTTTGAAATCTTGTGAAATTCTTCATATTCTTCCGAAATTCTTGAAACCCGCGTAGAATGGTTGAAATCCAGTAAAATCGCCGGAATTTATTTGAAAATTTCTTCAAATCTTTAAAAAGTCTTAATTCTTGTGAAATCTTTGCAATTTATAAAAATATTATAACTTTTTAGAAATTTGTTATATCTATTGAAATGAATTAAAAATCATTTCAAATCCTATACAAATATTTTCATATCTTCGTTTTTTTTTTCTAAAGCTCATTAAAATCATCAAAAATACCCCTAAACCAGATCCTACTAATTCTATCAAAATCTTTATGATTAAATTTAGGAAATTCTTTCCGATATCCCATACAAAATTTTCGATTTCTTAAAACCCCTTGAAATTTTCGATATAATATTTAATCCCTCAATTAATTTTTGTAAAATTCCTTCACTTAAAAATTCTCCTGAATTAAATTTTTTCTTTTACCCTTTTATTTTCATGGAGGTTTTGAATCGCGGAGAGGCTCGAAGAACTTTAATTAAAAAGTGCTTGTATATGATCATCGTCTAAGCCCTTTTTGTGAAAAATTCATTTTTATTTAAAAAAAAAATTATAAGATGTATAATTTGCATACAAGTTGATGGAAAAAGGTTCTTCGAAATTCGTATTTTTATTGAGTTTTGTAGTCTTGAACATTCTAAAGGTATGATAAAAAGCATCATTTAAAAATTTCTTTCGAAAATCAATCTTGTCAATCTGCGCTTTAATATTTAATTGAATCCAATGCATCACTAAAAATTAAGTTGAATCAGGAAATTTACACAACTAAAATTTCCGATAAAGACAGTTTTTTTTTTTTTTAATTAGGAAAAATGTATAATAACTCTCGATATTTAAGTAAATTTAAAAGCAAAGTACTAGAATAAAATAAAGAAATTTTTACTATTTATAAGCTCGATTTTTAAAAGAAGATTTTAAACGATGCTATTTATCATACCTTTAGAATGTCCAAATCTATAAAATTCAATAAAAAAGAACAAGAACAATTTTGAAGCCCCTTTTTCCATCAACCTTTAAAATAAAAGTGAACCTTTTTTTAAAAAAATGGTTTTTGTGATGATTTTAAATGTCTGAAAGCTTTCATATGTTGCCAGGAAACCATAATATCATCCAAAAAATGCCATATGCAAGCACCGTGGGATCCTTGAACTTTCGAGCGGAGCCGAGGAAAAAAAATCCACTTTTGGTTACGCTAAAGCAAATAAATAAAATAATAAGTCTAAGAAAAAGAAGCCGTTATTTGATTCTTTTGAAGAAAGCAATGGGTCGGGAGGATTTGTTTATACGTGAAGATACTAAAAGTGGCAAAGAACATTCCGCAGGCTGCATCAGATAACGCGATTCAAGTGCAGGAAACATCAAAGCAATCCTAACTTCGAACTCAATTGACGTTGTGACTCGAAAGGATTTACGTACTATACGTGCAAGACGTGTATAAATTAAACATCTTATTACCGTTATTACTTCAGCAACTGATCAGATTATACACTTAAATTCCCCATAAACTAGAGCTTAGATATAATCTTAATCTAAATCTATTGCTTTGGAGCATTCAGTTCAAATTCAAACTTTGTGGATTCTCTTCCGGCCGGTATATTTTGACGGATCTTAATTTTCTCTTCCGGCATATTTTTCTCTTCCGAAGAGAGGATAACCTGATCGCATTTCATCAACAGGAACCGCAGGATTATATGCAGGAGGGCAAAAAGGGATTGTCACATACCTTAAACTTGTTCGAATTAACCGTGAATTCTTTGGAATTCATCATAAATTCTTTGGATGAAATATGCCGGAAGAGAAAATTAAAATCGGGCATAGTTTGCTGGAAGGCAATACTCGACTGTGAATCAGATACTATTCACTTCAATTTTAGTAGTTATTCACTGGGTTTCTGATATAAAAGTTACTGAATTCTCACTGAAACTTCAGTAAGTTTCTACTGAGAAACCAGTGAAAATTGACTGAAATTTTAATGAATAGTTATAAATTACCAGTGATTTTTCACCCTCTACATTTCAATCAGTGGACTTTTGCCGGCCCTCAGCAAAATTTCACTGATTCAAATAGCTAGAAGATTTGTAAATTTGGTTTGTAAATAAATTGTAAATCAGTGAAAAGGCAATAAATGAAATAAGCATCACTGTTTCAATCAGTGACAGTTTCTCGTGATCAGGGTGGACGAAAAACTTAATTTGCAGAATTGCCTGACCCTGACCAAATTCTCATTTCCCTTGAATATTGATATTTTTAAAAAACATCATTATAATCTTATGGAATTTTTAACATTTATAAACTGTGGAAACTGTGAAATAAAACTGTGAACTGTGGGGAAAAAAAAATCAATTAAAATTAAACTACAACAAAAAAATAATGTAATAGCAGATATGTCAACCAAAAAAGATTTTACTTTAAAATAAAAAAAAGTTGAATTCAACCAAAAAATACGAATATTTACCAAATAATTGAACTGCTAATTAAATAATAGAGTTTTCAATCTAAAAAAATGAATTTTCAACCAAGTGGTTGAATTTTCAACATTAAAATATTAATTTTTAACACAAAGGTAATTTTCCACCAAAAGCGTTGAATTTTAACAAAATAATTGAAGTTGCGTTCAAATAGTGGAATTCTCAACCCAAAAAAAATGAATTTTCAACCAAACGTTCGAATTTTCAAATCAAAAGGATTTTACTTCAATCCAAAACAGTTGCATTTTCAACCAAATAGTCAAACTTTTAAGCCAAAAACGGATTTTGAACCAAAATTACGAATATTTAACTGGAATAGTTCAATTTTCAGTTGAAAAAAAATGTCAGCCAATAAAAGACTAATTATCAAATAAAAAAAGAAATTTTCAACAAAAAAAATTGAATCATCAACTAAAGAAGATTAATTTTCAACCAAGAAATATTTCAGTTTAAATTTTAACACCAAAACAAGAATTTTCAATAAAAAATTAATATTCTGCCAAAATAACCAAAAAGATTAGACTTCAACCAAAAAAGTTGCATTTTCCACAAAATATTTGAATTTTTAACCAGATAGTTGAATTTTCAACCAAATAGTTTAATTTTTAACCAAATATTTGTATTTTAAAGCCAAAAACAAGAATTTTTAATAGACTTTTGAATTTTCAACAAAAATGTTAATTTTTAACCGAAAAATATGAATTTTCAACCAAATGGTGAAATTTTAAAACAAAAAAGATTGTTGAATTTTCAACCAAATAGTGGAATTTGCAAGCCAAAAAAGCAATTTTTTAAAAATACAGTTTAATTTCCATCAACCTGATTTTTCAACGACAACGAAATCATTTTCAACCGAGAAAGATGAGTTTTAAAACAAATAGTTGAACTAAACAAAAAAGGACGATTTTAACAATAAAATATTTAAAAAAACGAATTTTTTTTAGAAAAAAAGTTTAATTTTGACCGAAAAATATAAATTTCAACCCAGAAATATGTATTAATAACGATAAAAGATAAACTTTCAATCATAAAAGATAAGTTTTCAATCCAAAAGGACGAATTTTTAACAAAATAGGTGAATCCTCAACTAAGGAAGATTGATTTTCGGCCAAGAATGATTTCAGTTTAATTTTCAACCCAAAAATATGACTTTTCAACAAAAAGTTAATATTCTACCAAAATAATTGAATTTTCAATCAAATAGTGGGATGTTCGAACTAAAAAAATAAATTTTCAACCAATGGTTGCATTTTTAAACCAAAAAGATTAGCCTTCGAACAAAAAAGTTGCATTTTTCCACAAAATAGTTGAATTTTTAACCAGACAGTTGAATTTTCAACAAAAAGTTAATATTCTAACAAAATAATTGAATTTTCAATCAAATATTGTGATGTTCAATCTAAAAAATGAATTTTCTACCAAATGGTTGAATTTTTAGACCCAACTAATTGGACTTCAAACAAAAAAGTTGCATTTTCCACAAAATAGTGGAATTTTTAACCAGATAGTTGAATTTTCAGCTAAAATTTAATGTTCTACCAAAATAATTGAATTTTCAATCAAATAGTGGTATGTTCAACCTAAAAAATTAATTTTCAACGGATAGTTGAATTTTTAAACCAAAAAAGATTAGACTTCGATCACAAAAGTTGCATTTTCCAGAAAATAGTTGAATTTTTAACCAAATAGTTTCACTTTTAACCAAATAGTTTTGCTTTTAATCAAAAAGTTTAATTTTGAAGCCAAAAAGACGAATTTTTAGAAGACTTTTGAATTTTCAACCAAATGGTGAAATTTTAAAACAAAAAAGATTCAAATTTAACCAAAAATAGTGAAATTTTCAACCAAATAATGGAATTTTCAAGCCAGAAAAAGAGAATATTTTTTTAAAGACAGTTGAATTGGCATCAACTTGATTTTTAAACAACAATAAAATCATTTTCAACCGAGAAAGATGAATTGTCAAAAAGAAAGTTGAATTTAAAAAAATTCAACCAAACAGTTGCATTCTCAACCAAGAAGGACCATTTTCAACAAAATACTTGGTTCTTCAAACCAAAAAGGAAAATTTTTAGAAGAAGGTTTAATTTTTGCCCAAAAATATCATTTTCAATCCAGAAAGATGTATTAATAACCATAAAAGTTGACCTTTCTATCATAAAAGATAAATTTCAGTCCAAAAGGACAAATTTTTTAGAAGACAGTTGAATTTTAATTCAGTTCGAATTGAAGCGAAAAAACGAGAAAAATATGAAGTTTCTTGAAAACAGGAGAAAAAAGAGAAATTCATTTAAAAAAGGTGGGAAAGAGTATCAAGCTTGAAACTTCTTTACTAAAATTCACTGATTCTCCGGTAAAAAATTTAAAAAAAACTACACGGATTTATCAGTAAAACCGCAAACTAGTAATTGAAATAGTGTACATTTCACTGATTCAAATTAAGCGAGCACTGATTAAAATACAAAGTGACATTCCAGCAGATAATTCAAATGAAGAAGAGAGTATCGAATTTGAATTTCGTAAAAGCGAAACAACAGGCCTATAAATTCCGGCGAGTATTCGGAAGCGGAGTGAGTTTGGAAGTCAATGTCCGGTGTGAACCCCTTCAGAGCCATAATTCTTGGTCGAATTAATTTATTTCGCCGACTAACGAATTTCGACGACAGAGTCATTAATGCATTCTCACTGGGTCGGGAGTGAATGAAGCCGTGCGGCCGCCGCGGCGTGTAGAAAATTACGTAATACGGGGTCACGACCCCAACAAAGCGTGCGACAATTAATAACTTCTTTCATGCGGCGAATGCCGGAGATCAAAAAAGAAAAAAAAAGAAAAAGAAAAAAAGAGTCTATTACCTATTAGAAATTTCGCTATAATGTAATTTAATTGATCGCCGTCTCATTAAGCGGCTCAAATATCTTTTCTTCTAATCGATCATAAAAAAGTTACCTATTACAATTTTATTCGACTCTCACTTATTTCAATTACAGGAAAAAAAAATTTCGAACAAAAATAATGATGAGCCTCCACTCAGAAAAAAATAATCTTTGAAACAAACATAAGTCATACTCGCTTTGAAAACTTAATTTGAAAATGAATTTTAATGTTCATTTAGAACTTTATTATTTAGTCAATCAAAATTACTATTCACTTATCGTAGGCTTCACAGTATTTCCGCATTTTCCCACTTAAATTGGAACTAAATTAACAGAACCCGATAATAAAATACAACTATTTTTGGCTGAATATTCATTATTTTCGGTTGAGTAGTTTGCTAATAAATTTTTGGTGAAAAATTAATTTTTTTTTAAATTAAAAATAGTATAATATGGTTCAAAATTTAATTATTTTTTTGAAAATTTTCTTTAAAAGTCATACTTCTTGGTCAAAATTTCAACTATTTTATTTAAAATCTTTTCAGGTTTGAAAATTCACCACTTTAAAAAAATTAACTATTTGGTTGGAAAATTATGTATTTTGTTGGAAATTCGTCTTTTTTTGGCAGAAAATAAATTTTTTGATTAAAAATGCAACTGTTTTATAGAAAATTCGTATTTTCATACAACGTCCACAATTTCATTTAAAAAATTAAATATTTGGTTCCAACTGCAACTGTTTAGACGAAAATTAAGCTGTCTTAGTTAAGGATTTAAGTATTTAGTTAAAAACTCGTACTTTTTGCTTAAATCCAACTTTTTTTTTTTTTTTTTTATTAAAATAATTATTTGTTGAAAGATCAACAATTACCTTTTTCGTTGAAAATTCATCTTTTTAGCTTAAAAATTAATTTTCTTAGTTGAAAGTTGAACTATATTCTTAAAAGTGAATCTTTTCGTTGAAGATTCATAATTTTAGTTAAAAATGCATTGTTTTTTCAACCTAAAAACACCAACTTTGAAAAAAAAAAATTCAACCAAATAAATGAATTTTCAAGCCAAAAATACGATTTTTTAAAATACAGTTGAACTATCAATCTCAAGAGTTGAATTTTCAACAAAAAGATGAATTTTCTACCAAAATAGATGAATTTTCAACCAGATTCGATTTTTTAAAAACAGAATTTGACCTTTAAACTAGAAAAGATGAATTTGGAACAAAACAGTTGAATGTTTAAACAAAGAGGATTGCATTTTTTTAAATGTTAAATTTGCAACCAAACAATTAAACTTTAATCCAAAATAGTTGAATTCTCAAGCCAAAAAGAAGAATATTGTAAAAACCAGTTGAATTTTAAACCAAAAAAGATAGAATTTTACAAAAACTTTGAATTTTTACCTAAACAGATGAATTCTTATCTAAATAGATGAATTTTGAACCAAAAATACGAATTTTTATAAAAGACAGTTGAATTTTCAACAAAAAAGGTAATTTTCATCCAAGAAACATGAATTTAAAAAAATATGACCGTTGCAGTATAAAAGATTAATTTTAAATAAATGTGAACTTTCTACCCAAAAAGATGAATTTTGAACAAAATTCAATTTGCAATTTGCAAAAATTAGAACTTTGAAAACCGATTCACGAAATTTTTCAATTTCAAATGCTATTAATTTAAAATGTTCAATGTAAAAAAATTTAATAAGAAGATATTCCATTTTTAATGTTCTATATTAAAATGGTACAATAATTTCTAGTTCTAAATTACAATTTTGAGAAAACCGAAAAAAGTCCATCAGTAGCATTTTTTCTCCACAAAGTCGGAAAAAGTCACACTAAAAAAAAAGTCGAAAAAGTCGCACGATCTGAAGCCTGTTATTTTGAAGTTATTTTTGATTGAATAGAAAAAATTATGTTAAAAAAAAGTTATGTAAAAAAAAATATTTTTCTGAGGTCCGATGAATAATTTGCCATCTGAGTCTGCGGTCTATAAAAAAACCTCATTTATACGTATAATAATAAAACAAATTTGAATTCTAAATGAGGGTCAGATGTTCCAGATCTCTCACCTAGAAAAAAGGTTTCTTAGAATCAAAGAAATATTTAGGGAGCGTCGATTCCGAGTGTTCAAGTTTCAAAGAAACTTATTATTCAATTTTAGGAAAGTGAATTTTTTTAAAGAATACTGCTGAAAATTTACACAAAATATTAAAAACTTTCTCATATTGTTAATTCAACAAAAAAAGGAGAATTTTTAACAAAAAAGTTGAATCCTCAACCAAAAAATACTAATTTTCAGCAATTACATAAATGTTCAACCAAATAGTTGATCCTGCAAGTAACAAAGATCAACTTTAAACCAAAAATAAAATGATAAAATTTTTATTAAAAATAATTTAATTTGAACGAAAAAAAAATTTGTTTAATAGTTACAACATCAACCAAACCTGATTAATTTTTAATCAAAGAGTTTCATTCTTAACCAACTACCCACCGATATGCATTTTTAACCAAGACAGATTTTTCAGTCAATAAAGAAAAATTTCAACCAAATTGTCAAATTTTCAAACCGAAAAAACGAATTTCTTACTGAATATTTAAATTCTCAACCAAATTCTTGAATACTAAACAAAAGAGTTCCATTTTAACAACAGAAAAATCAATTTTCAACCAAAATGAATCTTCAACAAATTTTTTTTTTTAGTAGTCCAACGTTGAGCCAAGTAGTTGCATTTTCAACGAAAAAGATGTGTCCTCAACCAAAAATATTCACATTTCATCCAAAAGTTTTTTTTTCTATTTTAAATCAAAAATTGATGAAAATTCAATTTTCATTAATTTCAATGGTTGGAAATTTTAGTTTTGAATTTTCTATCAAAATAATTAAATTATCAAGGTTTGAGAATTTTATTTTATTTTATTTTCAAAAATGTTTAAAAAATGTTATTCAATTGTTGAATTTTGGATCAACAATGATAAAATTTCAACGAAAAAAGATGAATTTTCAAGCCAAAAAGATGAATCTACAAAACTGTTGAATTTTCAACTAAATAATAAATATCAATGTTCAACAAATTAGGTGAATTTGTAACTAATAAAGATAAATTTTCAATCAAAAATGGAATATTAAAAATGACAGTTAAAAAATTATTTGAAAAAACGAATTATCAACAAACTACTACAATTTTTTACCAAACAGATGTATTTTCAACCAAAAATAGCTTAATTAAAAAAAAAACGAATTTTCAACAAAATAGTTAAATTAAATAATATGAAGCTACTTTTACAAATGAAATTTTTATTAGAAGCGCTCGCATTCGCTTGAACATTTGGCCAGAGAAGTGGAAAACTGCATAAAACCAAAACTTTCGAATACAGCCGGTTCAGCCGGAATCAGTTGTACGCTGTTCTATTGTACTGAACGGTAATGATGCGATAAAAATGTTAAAATTTAACTTTTTTTAATGTTTATAAAAAGATAACAGATTTTAATTATGAAAAGTCACCTACTTATGAAAGAAAACACCGCCAAGCAAGTAACGGAATGGTTTTTATCATTTTTTTTCACCCCGAAATAAGTTTTTAACGCACGTACGGGAATGACGTTTTTGTTGTCAAGATGCACTTTTCAGTTTTAATATCGGATTTACAAAAAAGGAAGTTATTATTTCAGGCTCAATTTGATAAAATCTTGTATTAAACGATACGCCTAATATATCTGTATTTATTACTCAACTGTAACTACAATATTTTACTAGAAAAAAAGACGTACGGCAATGACGTCTGAAATGGCAAAAATTGAGGGACAGACCTCAAGGCTTTTACAGTATTATTTATTTGACTTAAAAAATGTGCATACATTAAATTTATGTTCATCTAAAGTTTACAAACTTGATACGTTAAGCATTTTTCAGGTTACTCTCTTAAAAAAAGGGAGAAAACCAGCTTATCCTTGTGCAAAGTGAGGTTGGGACGCCGTACGGTAATGACGTTTCGGGTGTTCTTATATTAAATTGAAGTAAATAGGAACAGAAATGAAAAAAAAAAACTGACCATTTTGTAGAGGATGATAGTAAGTGTTCATTAAAATTAAAAAAAACAGCTCGAGTTTCTAAGTTAATGTTATATTACTGGGACTTCGAGTTTGCCTTTAATTTGACAATTACCCATGTAGATATTTGACAACATCGAGTGCCCACATCCACCCTCGGTGTCAAACCTCCCCCGCTCGACAGCAGTTAAACGCTGTGAAAACACGACTTAAAAGCGAGAATCACGAGCGGTCATCCATCCGAGAGGAAAACGCGCCCGATCCTGCTTAACATTCGAGATCGCGACCAGTCGAGAATAACCACCCAGCCAGTGCCGTCGGTTTACGAGGGTTGGTGTGATTTTTGAATTACTATGGGGTTACCCGCATATTGATAGAGCTCTATTCAATTTAATGGGACAACACAATATAGGGGATGGTAAGGATGTGGCTTTGGAGAGCAATATTTGTTTGATTCTGAAAAAGCTTTTCCTGAGTGCTCATCAATATTGATAAGTGCTGTGGGTAGAAGGAACGAAAGGAAGAAAGAAAGAAATAAAGAAATGAAGCAATACCTCGGCATCACTTTGATCCATGACAAGAGGTGCGGCGTCATAAAAGAGTTTTATATGCCTCCGCGGCTATGTTCGATTTAAACTTTTAAACTTTTAAAGTAACATGCTTCAACTTCACTTTTTCTTCTTAAAGCCAAACGACACGGTTGCAAATTTGAAATTTGCAATAACAAAAAAAAACTGGCAACACTATATCATTACACTGTCGGTTACACCGTGATTTCCTTGAACTTGGCGTCTTCTAATTACAAAAAGGACCGTTACACTTCCTTTTCCAAGCAAGATCGTTTCTCAACTTCCGGTGCCGGTCTCCAACCACCACAAAACAGAACCACAATCTCAATTCTTAATTTTCACAATCTCACAGCCCTAGGTTGATATTTATTTCACTTCTATTTTTTTTTCAAACTAAAAACATCACGAGAAAGGGTAATGTATTTTCACTGAGCCTGCACTATAATAGATAATTTCAAAACTTATCTTTCACTCTCAAACGTTACGCTGGGATGAGATGCTATTAACGCTTAGCGGCGCGGAATGTGTTTTCAAAGGAAGGCTTGTTGGCGGCAAATTAAAAATAATGAAGCTAATATAATTTTTGTAGTGAGGCGCGGGTTTGTTGACTGCGGCGAAGAAACTGAATAATCCTGAGCTGAGCGCCGCTCCAGACACGACACGACACAACGCAACGATTCAACGAACGCTGAGAGACTGAGGCTGAGAAGAGTGACCGTAAGCCGAGAGCCGCCGCTCTGGCTCAGGCTCACAAGCAGCATGGCTCAGCTGTCGCGCGCTCTCTCTCTTTCTCTTTCGGCTTCGCCGTCCTCCTCCTCGCACTCATTTCATCCCCTTCCCTTTTATTTCCTTTTGTCGTCCTTCGCCGACGTCGCGAAGAACACAGGACAAAAAGTGGAATGGAAGGGACGGAACCAGGTACGAGGGCGAAGTCTCCCGAGGGCCTTTAAAAACGAAATCGCTCTTAGCAGTTAGCTGTTAGCTGTTAGCCGACCGACCGACCCTACGCAAAGCTGGAGAACGATCAATTTCTTTGCATTAATTATTGTCGGCCTGGGTCATATATACGATTTTTTTCCCCCCTTTTTTTAAATCCAGAGACTCAATCGTTTTGCCATCTCACTTCGTCCAATATTTCGTAATGGTCAGGGCTGCCACAGACTAATGTACTTGAAAAAAAGTGGAAAAAGTCACTAATTTAAGCTGAAAAATGACTACTGTTCGCACAAAAAAAGGCCTGTAATGTCAATAGGAACACTTATCTAAACAAACATTGTGATTCCATTATACATATTTAAATTATCGGATTGGAATTCTTTTTATTGCGAGCTAAATAAACCTTTGACACTTAACCAGAAAAGTATAAATTTAAATAATTTTAATTTTATTATTGCAAATTTCACAGCCTAAAATGCTCTCAAACCCGAGTAAATAGGATTATTTTACACGAAAATAGGGAGGAAAAAATTCTTTTGAATACAAAATAATATAGGCAACTTATTGAATTTAAATATGTAGATGATTTTTTAACAAAAAAAATGAATTTTCAACCAAGAAGATTAATCTTGTACTAAAAAACACGTTTTTTCGACGAAAAACATTAATTCTCAACCAAATAGTTCAATTTTTTTACTAAAAACGATTTATTTTTAACAAAAAATGGAATACTGAACTCTTCAGTTAAAATCAATAATTTACACAAAAAAAGAATTTCAACAACACTGTTCAATTTTCAAATAAACATTCGAATTTTCAACTAAAATGATGAATCTTCAACCAAAAATATTATTTTTCAACAGAGCAGTTCAACTTTTAACGAGGCAGTTAGATTTTCCAACAAAAAGAATCATTTTCAACAACAAAAAACATGAATTTTTAACGAAATTGTTGAATTTTCAATCAAAAAGATGAAGTTTCTATCAAAAATACACTTTTTCAATAAAAAATGGAAAAGTTGAATTTTCAGTTCAAAACATTAATTTTTAACCAAGCAGAAAGCGAAGTATCAACAAAATAGTTCGATTTTCAACCAAAGAGTTCCCACTAAAATGATAAAACTTTAACCAAAAAAAATTGATAAAAAAATAATTAAATCCACAAAAACAGAATATTAATGGTCAACCAAACAATTGCATTTATAACCAAGGAAATTAGATGTCTACCAAGAGATACATTTTCAACCAAAAATATTAATTTTTTAAGCAAAAATATTAATTTTTAACCAAGAAGAAGATTAGTTCAATTGTCAACAAAAAAGGTGAATTTTCAAGAAAATACATGAATTTTCAACCAAATAATTGAATTTTTTACAACAAAAATATAATTTTTCAATAAAAACTGGGATAGTTAAATTTTCATTTGAAAAGATTCATTTATAACCAAGCAAAGAACTAATTTCAAACCAAAGTTGAATCATAAAATAGAAAACTATTAATAGTCAATCAAACAGTTGCATTTAAAAAAAAATCAGACTTCTACCAAAATAGATGAATTTTCAAACAAATAATTGAATTTTCAACCAAAAATATGAATTTTTAACCAAGAAGATTAATTTTCTACTGAAGAAGATACATTTTCAACAAAATACATAAATTGTCAACCAAATAATTGAAGCTTCTACCAATAAAAAAAAAGATAATTTTTTAATAATAAGAATGAATTTCTAACAAAATAGTTGAATCTTCAATAAAAACCGATTATTAATGATCAACAACAGTTCCATTTTTAACAAAAAAAGTAATTGCCAGAAAAAAATGAATTTTCCACATAAAACTTAATCTTCGAACAAGAAAGCTACATTTTTTAACTAAAGAATTGGTTTTTCAATCAAAAAAGATTAATTTTCTACCAAAATAGATCAATCTTAAAAACTCGAATATTTTCGAAAACTTTTGAGTTTTAATCCTGAAAAGATGAATTTTCATAAAAGAAATAATAATAATTTTCAACCAAGAGAGCTGAATCTTCAACCCCCCAAAAAATTATTTCTAACAAAATAGCTATCAATCAAATAGCTGAATGTATATTGAAAAAAATTAATTTTCAACATTAGTCTTAGGTATATCAAACAGTGGCACTTTCAAGCAAAAGAGACAAAATTTTCGGATGAAAAATATTCCATTGCAACCAAAAACAGTTACATTTTGAACCAAAAAGTTTAATTTTCAACCCAAAAAGACCAATTTTTTAGATTAAAGTTAATTTTCAACCAAGAAAAATGACTTTCCTATAAAAAATATAACTTTTCAATAAAATAATTAATTTTTGAAGCAAATAATACAATTTTTAACCAAAAAAGATTAATTCTGAACCAAAAATATAATAGTAGACTTTTCAAACAAAAATAATTAACTAATTTGTAGTTAATTTTTTTTATCTACTGGTCCGGAATCAATATTTTTTCCAAATTGATTTTTAATTCTAAATTGTGAAAAAGAATTGCTCTCAAGCTTCGCTGGGATCCGAACCCAGGTCTTTCACATTGCCGGTTTGATCAACTTTATCACAACCCCTACAGTTGAATACTTGTAATATTAATTTTTCAAAAATTCGAATGTATTATATTTTTGATATTATGGGTTTGACCAGATAAATATATTAAATAATTTGATGTCAATTGTTTTTTGTCCACTGATCTGAAATGAATATTTTTGTAACATTGATTTTTACTTCTAAATTGTTGAAAAGTTGCTCTCAAGCTTCGCTGGGATTTGAACCCAGGTCTTATTGGTTTCTATTAATTCAGTTCGCATTTAAATAAAACAAAAAAAAGCAAGAGAAAGGGGGGGGGGGATAGGAACTCAAAAAGGGGTAAAGAGGAAAACAGGGAAGAGTCTGAAGTCTGATATTGAATAGCATTTTCATAATATAGATTTCATTGATAGATTAATTACATTTTTTTTACACAAAACCTTAAAATGAGATGGATTAAATTGACTAAAGGGGCCTTTTCCTGAAAAAGTTCCTATAGTGACTTTTTCTTTAAAAAGTGACTAAAAAGTGGCTTAGAAAATAAAAAGTGACTTAAAATGACTAAGTGACAGTATGACTGCCCTGGAAATTGGAAATACCGTTCCTTCAAAACCAAAGTTCCTTTTTATTCCACCACTATCTATTCTATCCAAACCAAGTATCGCCAGCTTGTCTGCTTTTTTCGATCAATTTTTCTTTAAAAAGTGACTAGAAAGTGATTCAAAATGACTGAATGACAGTATGACTGTCCTGAAAATTGGAAATACCGTTCCATCAAA